>JAFIDM010102397.1:21666-34388 GCA_023159025.1 Thereuonema tuberculata | reverse complement strand
ACGTAAAGTCTCATAATTAAACAACCATCTATAAAGACGTCAATCAACATTACTTAATTACTTTACTTAATTTTTTTATCTTTTTTACTGTTGGTAATGGCTGTTGTATTAATAATCGAAACTATCTTAAAGCAAAAGAGATTAGAAGGAATAATCCTTTGATATTCGTAATGTTAAAAGAAAAATTGAATTTCTTAAAGTAAATTTGCCATTATTCATTTCATTCTATATTCGTTGAAAAATCGGTTATTAATTTTGCGGAGATGATTTTGAGGAATACACATCTGATAGTAGATGTCTAATCCATTGGATATCTGATTCTGAGGGATTAGTATTTAATATTTATTAAAAACATTCATTAAAAACAATAAAAAGATTCCGCTGTGACTAGTTCAGTGCAGATTACACTTAACAAATAAGTATTAAACAAACATTTTAATTCAATAATTACCGTATAAAAATATTTCACTTGGATAATATTTTTTAAGCAATGTTGTCGCATTTATATTAAATTTAGATTCCGTTTAGATTTTATAAATTTTTATTATTTTTCATTTCATTTTAGTGAATGTTGCTTCGCTTGACTTCAACACAGTCCATTACAGTATTAACTGGAAAACTAATGACAGTATTTAAGTAAGTAAGTAAGTTTTTACTTACACCATCTCATGGACTGCTCATAAGAAATCTCGAGAACGAAGATAATTGATACTATTCATGTGAAATGAAAGATTACGATATTATTCTGCAGCAAATATATCGTCTTGTGGTTTTAGGTAAGAATTGTTAGTTTGTAGTTTTAAATGTTATTATTTGTTTTGACAAGTGAAAGTAAAATGTTATCTTAAATATAGAAAATAAAATTAAAAAAAAATCACAACTGGACAGTAAAGATGCTTTCGCACACTGAGCCAACTTCAACGGAAATTCTGAACAGCTTTTTCATCCTTATTTGGAATTCTCCATAGAATTAATACTGTGGATCTCATAGGATTATTTTTTATTTAATTGTTTTTTATCTCGGAGACCCATTCCCGGGATAGTGTACTCTATCACTAAAGTCAATAGTAATAAACAACTTAAGACTTCACCCATGTGCGAATTTGATCAATAGTATGAGATTGAATTTCTATTCAATTAGCTAATACTTTAATTGCATTGTCATTACTTTGGCCTCCAAGATTCTTCTATCCCTCCAAAAATTAGTAAAGGTAAAGTACTTACAGAGTGATGACTTCATATGCCGTTACACATCCGGAATACATTTCAGGAACCTTTGATAGCACTTATCACATTTGATTTCTAACACCTGAAGAAATCACTAATTTAATACTTTTAATCACTTGTGGATAATGCACTGACTTATTACACATACACACGAGCACTTTCCGTTATGGATTACTTATCCGTTTAAACAGCTTGTATCACTTCTTGATGACGATGTCTTCTCAACCGGAAAACACTGATGTCTTACTTCTTTTCTTCATTAATAATAATTCTAGGGAGTTCGGTAATCTCCTCTACTATTATTCCATCTTGAATATATTATATCTTCATTTGCTTAAGTTTAATGTTCGTACGATATTCAGATTTCTAATTAACTTTAAATTACTTTTCACTTTGACTTTCGGATACTAAATACAATAGCTATCCTATTACTTTCTTATTCTGAATAGTTCATATCATCAAATAACGCTCCCGTACGAAAATGAATTAAACTCTTCTCCCCACGGTTTCTTGATTATCTTGGATGGTTCCAAAACTTAACGGAGTCCAGTAGGCTTCTTTCACCTTTTAATTACATCAAAATTAAAGTTCAGATCGATAACTTTTGGCAATTATAACTTCTTACTTCTAACTAACAAATAGTTTCTTCGCACAGTTTCTTCACTGGGAATAATAATAACTTGAATTGCACTTATCCTTATTTGCGGTCTTCTTTCCCCCAACACCTACTAAGGTAATGGAATCTTCTTACTAACACGGGTTAACTTATTAAACTTGTCACTTCAATATTTTCTTCGAAATCCTTTCGAATAAATTAAAGTTATTTTTTATTCCTTACTTTCGTGTTGTTGAAACAGCTACTTTAAATATTCAGAGTTATTCCTTTACTCCGTTATTCGATGACTGCCTTAGGGGTGTCCATTCCGATATTGGAAATATCTAGCCACATTGCCAATTGTCTCTCCCTAATATTTCGAGTCAGTTAATTCAATTTGACTGTCTCACCTTACTGTCCATAGTCGACTGCATCATTTCAATTTTATCACCTTCATTTTTGCGTCGATTGCATTCAGTCAAAGTTCCATCCTTACTGTCTGAGACGAACCTCTCGAATCAACCCTTTCTTTCCGACTCACACAATCATCATATGATTCCTCGTCAACTCGTCATGACTCTCATTTAAATATTTAAATTATGTCGATGAAATATATTTTCATTAGAGGAAAAAAAAAAGGTAGTAAATTTAATTTATGCAACACTAACCTTCCTAGAAGATCATGAATAAATTCAAACAAATTACTTTCTTTAAAAAAACAACAAAATTCGAAAACAAGGGCAGCACAAGAATAAATAAATTGCCTATCAGATTCAATTATCGGAGGAAATCGGGAAAGGCCGTTTCATCCTGCATGGGACTCATCAACCCGATCCGTCCTCCACTATAAAGATTCCAGAAAGGCAAGAACATAAGTGAAGGCCACCGTCACACTGGCAGTAACCCCCGAAACCAAAAAAAGCAACAATAATAATAAATGTTGTGCTATTTTTCACAACCAAAAACCTTTTCCTAATAAATCATCAGGATATTCGACCTAATTATTTGGTCGGAATAAATGCAGGACGAAACGGCCGTTCCTGATTCCCTCCGAGAAATGAATCTGAAAGTCAATTTATTTATTCTTGTGCTGACCTTATTCTCTGATTTTGATTTTGTTTTTTTATTAAAATTTACAGCATGTTTTCAGCATTATTTAGGTTAAATTACTTACTTTGTTTGAAATTACTCAAGTAAATTACAAAGTAGTAGTGAATTGAAACTGAACCTTATTTAAAAATATCCTTAAATCCACTATATTAAGTTTGTGGTTTAAGAATAGATTTGTATTAATGTCTCCTGAGTTTTTGAAAAAAAAATTATCCTTTCCACTAATTGCAAATTTTTTAAATAGGCAGATATTACTTTAATTTTATTTTTGATTTCTTGAATCTAAAACTTTATGCTAATATAAAGGCAATTATTTTTCCTTTTTTATTCCTGTATCCAATATCACTTAAGAACAAATGAAGTAACTGTACAGCACATTAGTTTAGAAAATGTTATACTTTGTAAACTAAATCTACATTGTGAAATTAAATTGTGAATTTAAAAAAATTATTAAAAGTCTTTCATGGCTTTTGGGGTCGCATTAGGTAACCGTCCCGACGTTTCATGATCACTGGGGTCGATCGGATACTCAGCAACATGCCTCGTAGCGTATAGCCTCAGGAAAGAAACCCAGTATCCATTCTTCACAGGGATGGGAAAACCTCTCTGGAGGAATCTTCAACTTCTAAAAATCTCCGATCTCCCCAAAGAATTGAACCGACTCCTCCATCCCATTAATTTCAGTGGCATATGTTCTAAAATTAGGTCCAGTGTGCACCTTCGTGAAGAAAGGCATCTTTTTTTGTGGTTTCAATATAAGTTGAAATACCGAAATGCCTTGGTGCCATTTACAAAATGGCGCCGTATTATTTTGGGTTGTTTCAATTCAGTTATTAGCCGATTCTGACTCAAATAATAAAAAAAAAACAAGCAGTGATAGACAAAGAAGTAGATTTTATTCAGAAAAATAGTTGCCTTTGGCAGCAATACACTGTAATCAACGTGTTTTCAGTGCAAAATTGCCATGGTGGCAGAAGCTGACATCACAGTGGTCTAAGAAATAGCTAACGGCATGAATCCCAGCATCCTGGTTAGTGAACCGTTTCCCTCTCAACAAGTTTTCAAAATGGTGAAACTCTGATGGAGCTAAGTCTGGTTAATGCGGAGAGTGAGGGAGGACCTTTTACCACAAGGCGTTGATTTTTTTTTCATGATTTCAAGAGACACATGTGGTGGTGCTCCTTCACGCAGGAGTATTGGACCCAAAGGATCAACGAGAGATGATTGTTTGTTGCATAATTCTGGTGACATTCGTACATTTGATGGCAGTACGCGTCAGTTGTGATTGTTTGGCCACTTGGCAAAAAACTCAGAATGCACGACTGTCTTTCAGTCCACCACACAGAGATCAGAACTTCTGTAGATGCAAGTCGGATTTAGACATTTGTTTCGGTTGTTTCCCCTTTACTGAAACACTGTGCTGTTCGTAAAAAGCACCCAGTTTTCATGAACCATAAGAATCCAGAAAGGAGACGTGTTTGAAGAGCAATGCATGTTTCCAGACGCCGTCTGTTGCTGTTCGGTGAGTTTGTTTGGAATGGAGGTCTCCAATTATTTAACCTTGCCCATAGCTGCCAGGTGTCTGAAAACTGTCGCTAGTGATATGGTAAGTTCGGCAACTCACGAACGGCGGATGTAGTTTTTTCTTCCAATTTCTGCCTTACTGTCACTAATAACCGAACGATCGGCTCCTAGCTAATGGACAACGTCAAAATCACCGGCAAGGGACTTGACATCACAAACTACTTTGACCTGACTGAAATAAGTTTTTCAACATGCGACCTGAACCCATTCATTTAGCAAGAGCAATTGGTATGTTCCAACTACGATGCGTCCTTTTTAACTGGCTCTGCAAGTTACTCTTGCCGGAATCTGTTAAAAATTAAGAAACAACCCAATAATTACGACTATTCGGATCCCGTAACATATATTTGCTGCTAATTCGTTTAATCACAATCTTATTTCAATGTTCTTTTTTATTAAATTGCAGCATTGTTGACATCCTTTATTTTGTTACAACAAAATAAAGATTTTGTTTTCATGTCTCTTTACGTTGGCTTGTATATGGTACTGCTGTTTCTTAAAATCCAAAAAACTTAATATCTTTATGAATTTTTGATCTTTAAATAAGTTGTCTATCCTGTTTTACTTCGACCTTCGTTTCTTTGACATTTTTGTTTTGCATAGTCAATGCTTGGTTACAGGTCTGGCGATTCATGTTCTTCACTGGCTCCCGTATTGACTTGGCCAGTCACTACTTAAGTTAGTTTGTTTACCCGATTGTTTAACCCATCTTCCTTCATTTTCTGTTGCATTTCGTATTTTGTACTGATTCTTACCAAAGTATTTCTATCATATGTAAATGGTATTCAAAATACAGAAAGTGATCTTTGATTTATTAACAACCAGTTATCTTTTTGAAATTGTTCCTACAACTCACGATCTGTAATCTTTAATATCACATTTCAGCCGAATACCAAGCTATTACACTTGAATATTTCAAGAGATTCAGGGCAAAGATGTACTTCACTTGTGAAATCATATAGATGCAGTTTCCAATTGGTTGTAGGCACAGAGCTGAATGTTTGCATGTACTCAATCATGGTTATGTACTGTACAAAGACTTTAAAAGTAGGACAAGTGAATTCCTTTAAATATCGTATTCTTGAAAATTTTGGAAAGGTTCTCATTAGGCAATTTATTAATTAGTTCATTATGTACTGTTTTAATATTCCATCGTTGCTGAAGATACTAGTAAGACTTGTTAACTTTAAAGTTAACAATAATTACATTTCCATATAGCTACTATTTATAAAATGTATCCACGTAGAGAATGAAAAGATCTAAAAGTATGATTTTGTTTGCGTATGTTTACTTCAGAGTACTTCATTGACAATATGTACGCTGTGCAATTCATTCTCAAATCGAGGGTGACCACTCACTTCTTTTTATCAAAACGCACACTAGAGTTCATATTCTCTAATATCTTAACGAATGTCATTTTTGTTTCGATGTCGGATGAAGCAATGAAGGTCTATACAGAAACCTGTTTCTTTGTTGTGTATAACTGAGTAAGGAATTATGCATTGAAAAAGTGCATATGAATTTAGGTTTAATATGTAAAATATTGTCTTCCGTATCTTTGCTCTTCACATTTGAGAACTTTTCATAATGAGACTAGGGTAACTGGAGTAACAATCATGTACATATATATATCATGCTGATTCCATGTGATTGCTGCGACTTCTGTCTTGTGGTTGTGATGTGAGACTATAATTATTTGTTTCACCACATCGTTCCAAAATTCAATATAGCAATTTTATGTTTCAAATTTTTAGGGATCTTAATTATCTCAAACTCCTGTGATTTATAAAGAAAATTCCTCCGAGAAGAAATAATATCTTGTGATGGTTCACTTAGAACTAGGAATGCACTTGTGACATCATCTTTTTTGTAAATTTCCATGACAATTCCATTCACTTTTCTTTTTCCATCTCCAGGAATCCTCCTGGAAGTCATCACTGTCTGATGCACAAAAAAAAGCGAGATAATGTGCAATTAGAAGTTTTAAACTGGATTGCCTACTAGCTGGCAATTCAGTTTAAAACTTTAGAACGTTGTGATAGTCAACACAGCATCCAACCGTAGTTGAATAAGATGCTTACTTCCTTTTGCCTTGCTAACTGCAATACCTACAGCTAGAGGTAATTCTTGACTCTGACGAACTGCTTCAGTACCTCTTTTTGTTGCTGAGAAATTTAGAAATATTTTTATCTTTGTGAATTTGACAGGAAAACAGTAAAGTATCCAAGAAAAATGATAGTAGAACAAAATAACGGTCGTAAAAACAACAGCTGCAATTTAAAAAAAAAGATAAATTAAAATCAAATAGTAATTAAGTGATTTAAGAGTAAAAATATGTTGCGGGATACAAATGGCCCCATCCTGAAAGTGTCACCAAGACATTTCGATATCTCTACATATACGTACAGAAATAAGAAAAAAAAAGGTTGCCTTGCTTTCTTCGCGACGTAGCATACGGCATACAGGATGGTACCTGACTACTTAGTCAATCGCTTTCCCGTAATCTTTTATATTGGTAAATTGTTATGTTTTTACTACATTTTATTGGTTAAACTGTTAGTACGTGGACAATAAACAAAAAAATATTGTTTTGTTTGTGTTTGTTAAAATATTTTACAAAGAATTCCGAGGAGGAATAAGAAATGGGTCTTTCTTTTCCTCAAGTGTATAAGCTGATGATAGTTCCCGTGTTGTTATTAAAGGAAGAAGGTTTTGGAAGAATTCTATGTTTTATGAACGTGTAATAATTAATAGAAGTTTAAACTCATTTTTTCTACGTCATCTACTCTAATAATTTATTTATAGAAAAATGTTTCTAGATAGGACAGATCACGTGACGTAATATCTTATGAGTAATGATTACAGGCTTCCAGTCATTAATGCACTGTTTCATTAAAGAGAATAACATTTCAGAAATCTTTTGGTATAAGTGATAGTGCAATATAAAGATAGTGCACTACCATTATAACACTCATTCAGATTATTCTTTATCTCTTCTTTGTGATTTGTTTGGCTTTGTTCAATCATTATATCACATAGCCTTAACTCAGAACTCTGAACATTATAGAATTTTAAGTAATCATCGTTTCCTGACTACGTATCATTGCATATTGCCTTTGAGTAACTTTGCGTCAACTCTAAATAATATCGTTGCATACAGTATATCTCCTTTTTATTACGATTAAAAAGATTGTAAGACATTTGATGATAAAATACGCGTTTAGAAAATAATTTTTGAGATTATAAGATCTTATTTGACAGTATTTCAAGTTCTATGTAACCAGTTGAACATTTTGATATTTAATCAATCAAGTATTTATGTATTTTTTTAAAAGTATGTTTATGTAAAAAAATTAATTTTAAGAAAATTTGACTAAAACAGCAAAGCTCAATATCCAAAGCTTTAGACTAAAATAGAAGACGCTAAATTTTGAAACAATACTCTTTAATTACTATAGCTGTGCCTGACAAAGAATAAGAAACCCCTGAACACTTTCGCGGTATGTCAGAATGCGCTGTGTCTTTCCTATATCAGATGAAGGCAAATCCATTTCCAGAAAAGGGGAAGGCAATCCATGTTACGAGAAACTTGATCCGTCTCGTTTATTTATTATTAAACATTGGAAAATTAGCTTTTATTTTGTGAACATTATAGTTTTTAAAATTGTATTTCTTTTTCCGATGCCCTGTCGCCTTTAAACACCGGGAAAGAAACCCGATACCCATTCTACAGAGGGCGGGGTAGACCATGGGCCTTTTTTGGAGTAGAATGGAGCGATGAAACATCGACGCTCCTACCGAAGCAGAGACTCGAGATGTAAAGTACTTCCTACTAATTCTCCTCAGCTACTTACGATTGTAATAATTAACCAATAATTATAAGACATAGTATCAAAGAAATGACAAGATTTTAATATAAGAAAAAAATCCTAATAAAAACAAATTACTTTGCTCTCTTCATTACAAGTAATATTGGGAACTATTATCTACAGTGCTTTACCAGATTAGAGATTATTACATATTTGAAAAAATAACGTTAACTGACTCCTTTCAATTCATCAAAGTTGTTAAAGAGAAATTTCTTCAGAGTTTATGGAGCATTACAATTAAAAAACTTTACTGCACAATTTTTAACATTATTGATAGTTTCCATTGCTTTTTATTCATTGTTTTTAGTGAACTTTTTAATATATAACTAAAGTCCTGGTTCAAATACTTTCTCCTAATAGCAACACTGAAACACAATTTTAAAATATTGTTTCAAAAAAAAATTATAATGTCACAGAAGATAAAGTACTCAATACCACTATAAGTCACTCTTACTTAAAAATTATAAGTAAAATAATAATATACTTAGTATCAATTAATAATATTAAAATGTAAAAATTCTAAAATCTAGTCATGATTCTAAGAGGCACTATGCAATTCATGTAGTCTCCAAACGACATTTTTGTTAAGCATTTACTACAATTGTGTTAAGTTGTCACCAATAATTTTCAATAACTGTAATAGAAACAGGTACTTTGTTAACCTAATTCCTGTAATTATGTTAAATAATCCATGTTATAACTAAACTGTTTCTTTTAAAACCGATGCCGACTAAAAGATGATAATAATAAGATTTTATATGAATCGATGAGTGGACCTGAAATTTTATGGTGAAAACGCCAAATATTTTGGTATTCCTTAATTCTAATGTTCCTTTCCTGTGTTGTTAGCCTCTTCTTCGCTTTCTCTTCGGTCTGATGTCATTCCTTAATGGCGTCCTGGGGGCAAGCAACGGGAAACCACCCCCAGTATCTTTCCCCAGGCGTTTCTGGGACTTCCGTGCGAAGTCTATAGAATTGGACCTATCTCCGGACAGAATACTATGGATGGAATTCTAACGAATTAAATGATTAATTTTCTTCACTATCAATTTTTTTTTTGTTTAACCATTTTATAGCAAGTTCCTTCACGATCTTTTAATCTGATGGGTTACATTAAACTCTATCAAAAAAACAAAGCTTAAAAATTGAAAATTGTTTATTTATTTAGTTAGCTTTGGGGCTTGGTTTTTCTAATACGAAAAAAATTGTAGACTTCGTATAGATTTTGATATCTCGTAAAAAGAAAAAATGAAAAAAGTAAATAATTTATATTATTTCTATATTAAGGTTCCTACCACCAACTGTAAACAGGTAAAAGAATAGGCTGAATATGAGTCAGATGAGGATCTAAACGCATAACATTCTATCTTTCTCTTGACGATTCCTTGACAAATCTAAACTATTCTAAATGAAACATGAAAATAACAGAGAAAGCATACGATTGTATCTCTGACAGATAACTATATTTTTTTTTCACAAATGCTGTAATTTTATAGTTTTTGTAGGAATGTAATTCTTTGTAGCTGTGCTGGCGTGGCCGTGCGGTCTCGGCGGCGGTCTGCCGTGGCGGCCAGTGCGCCAGTACATGGGTTCGAATCCCGGTAGTGGCATGGTTGTTTCAATTTCTTTTCCTGTGTTGTCCAGCCTCTTCTTCACTTTCTCTACGGTCTGACGTCATTCCTTAATGGCGTCCTGGGGAAGGCCACGGGAAACCACCCCAGTATCTTTCCCTTGAAATTCTAGGGAGTCTGCTAGGGGTTCGCCATCTTGGGAACACTAGCGCTCTTTGGAACACCGAGGTTTCGGCTACGAAGCTCGCACTTCGGTGCGTACCGGCAACAGAACACAAGACAACAAATTCTTTGTAATTCCAGATATCTTTGGAATATTGTATTCGATGATAGCATGCTGACATATTTGATGTCTTTTTTCATAATTGATATTTCGTATAATACTCAACATTTAATCTTTCGAAATAATTTACACATTTCGAATTACAATTAATATTTTATCCAACAATATTCAAAAATTTAATCTTTGTATCAGTTGTTGAATGGAAGTTTTTCATGTAATGCTATTTTCTATTCGAAGAGTTTTTAATAAGTTTCCTAAAGATTGGAACAATATTGGAAATAAATATTTTTTACCAACTACACAGAAGAATATTATCAGAAATATAATGAGAATCATGTAAAACAGTTGATAAATATTACAACAGATAGTGTTTCTCACTATTCCTCCTCATTAATCTTTTTTTTTTATTCTATGCTGTTTTATTCTTTATAGCTCTCACTTTATTGGTCTTGCCATACTTGTGTAATAAATTTGCAATTTGTTTTAATTATTAGTAAAATGGTAGAACTTCACCCTGGATGTATACAATTTCTATTTATACGTTGTAGTTTATTTTTTATTCTTTGGTACTACAATTCACCACTGCTTGATTACAATCATCATCAGTTGTAATTTCTTTTATCAAATCCCACACACACAGCATATTACCAAGAATTAACTTTATTATTATTATATTAATTCCCAAAAGACAACCACAATTTAAGAACGCAAAAGGAAGAATAATTCAAAAAAAGAAGAAGAATTCCCAAGAAGATGGAAGGCATAGAAAATAGATATCTGTCAGAACATTACGCAATCATTGAGAGGCATTTTAGCATTCCTTCGCATAACCGGTTTTAAGATAGAAGGCTTCATAGTATCATAAACTTTTCAAAATTAGAATGTTAGAAAAATAAAATTTAGCTTAATGAACCCTATATCTTTTAAGTATTAATTGTGTGGTTACACAAGCAATTTTATTCTCTGTTCATTTTTCTTCAAAGAGATTATACATATCAACAACCAGTAAGGTGTACTATTTGAACTGCACGTTACAGTGAACTCCTTGTCAGCATGTGATTCCTGACTTGCAAGTACGAAACTGTTTAGAGACCACTGTTTTTATGAAAGATGGAGTATATACTGATCATACTGGTCGCGAAGTGACGAAAGTGCTCCGTGCCCTTTCACGAATGATCACCAAATCTCCAGATGTTTTCCAGATGCTTGGCCTGCAAGTTCTCAGGATTTCAATGCAAGTGACGTCTAGTTCTGAGGATATCTCAAAGACTGAGCTTATCAGGGTTGGTCTCGGCCTGATCTAAAAAGAAGCATACAGGGCATTTCGAAGACTTTCAAACGGAAATGCTGCGTGCAACTTTGATCACGCTGTATTACACATGCCGCAAGTACCTATCACTAGCTCAAGCAAATAGTGAACAACTGTTGTTTTATTTAGTTGATGAACATTAAAATTTCATTTGCTTTTCATTTAGTGTTTAATTTTCTTTCTTTAAAAGACTATATAGATCATTTTCTGTTAAATATATACAGCATTTATAACCATAAAAAATCCGGCATTTCAAAAATCCGGCAGTCTTTGGGTCCGGAGGTTACCGGATTTTCGAATTTCAGTCTATATTTGTATTACTGTCTTATTTCGTCGAATTTATTTGAAAAAACAATGTAATCTGTCAAATCATACATTGTGTAAAAGAAACTGAACTGGATAGAAGCTTGCTTCAGGGATTTTCCCATGGTATCTTGTGAATCATCTTTCCCTCAGGGAATATCCTAAAGTGTTCGTATTGAGTCTTACTCATTGATCTATCATTTCCCTAAATACCAATATATGGTTCTATAAAATTTTTTTTTTGGTTTTTATGTAATTATATATAGGTTGAGCTCTGGTTTTTCCCTTAATCAAAAGGCCTTGGCATGATTAATCTATTGATGTGCCAGTTGATCCCCCGCCCACCCTGGAACCTCGTGACCTGAGGATGTTCAACTGGTTTTGGGCCTATAAGATTCTGGGGTGCGTACCTCTTAGGTCTATACATGATATTATCATATATGTTAATAGGTATTTGTATGCGAAGTCTGAGTATCGTTTTCCTAAGTTGGTCGTATCGAAAAGTGAATTTTTACCTTCAAAGTTGATTTTGACGGTGAAAACAATTTTTCCGGATATGGATGCTAGAGGAAAAATTGATCTTCTCGTAGAATATAATTGATTATGCGGGTCCAAAAAATAGAAATAGTCATGGCAAGGCCTGATGATTGCGGCAAAAACCAGAGCTCAACCCAGTGGCGTAGCAAGGGGGGGCGGGGAGCTCCGCCCCCAACAGCCAGCTTATTTTCTTTTTTGGGTTTTTTTTTTTTGCAGCCAGCCTAGAGCCCCACCAGACAACCTAGGGGCTCCACCAGCCAGCCTAGGGGGCCCCTCCAGCCAGCCTGTTTCCTTTTTTTTTTTTTTTTGGTTGTTAAATAGGAAATTCCCTTTT
>JAFIDM010102397.1:0-21566 GCA_023159025.1 Thereuonema tuberculata | reverse complement strand
TTTTTTTTGGTTGTTAAATAGGAAAATTTTTCTTTTTTTTTTTAATTCTCTTATTTATTAGGTGTTTTTTGCAGCCAGCTTAGGGGCCCCACCTTTTTTTTTGGTTGTTTAATAATGGAACTCCCGCCCCGGGCCCCCCCAAGGCGTTGCTACGATGGCAACCTACTACGATGGCAGAGCAATTTGCAATCAACTGACTTGGTCAATTACTCAGATATGGTAAGAGCTGTACATGTGATCCCATTGACTTTATTTCTTATTATGACCTACTTAATGTATTTCTCACCTCCATTGGGTAAGATGACCCTATATGGCACTACCCTATACAGGCGTCCGGTTGTTCTTTGTGTCCTTACTGCAAATTTTACAGCCCTTTCGTTTTATTTCCCATGTGTTCTCTTTAGCATAGGAAGAACATTCTGTTATATGATTCTATTACGTTCATTTTGTTGTTTATTTATTTTTTTTATTTATTTATATATTTTTTTATTTATTTATTTATATATTTATTTATGTAATTTTTAATGCTTTATTATTATAATTATCCCTTATCCAACTTCTTCTAATTATTTTTTTTAAATTTATTTGTTCAATTATATGTTTTCCTGTGTTTTTCTCTTGCTCACTTTCCTTTCCTTTCCTTTTTTAATCATTCTTTCTATGGTTTTATTACTAATCTAATCCTCTTTTAATCTTTTTCCTTCTTGTTTTATTATCAGTCTATAATGATTAGGAATTTTAATTTCTTCTTTCTCTCAAGTCACAATTCTATCGATCTTTTTATGGTTTTACTACCAATCTAAGATTTATTTTAATTCGCTTTGTTATTCTTTATTTGTTTCTTTATTTATTTATTTATTTTAAATAATTTTTATTTTTTATTTTTAGCGGCCCCTATGTTACAGCTTGCCAGTAAAACATAAGTCACCGCTCTTGCATTAATGCTGGCTGGATATCACACTCTGTAGTGGGCCAAACGGTTAGATATTAGAATGAAGCTTTTACCATTGTGTTCAAAATCAAAAAGTAGGTGACCACGTCCTAAAAAATCACACCTGTGGAACCACTCCCTGACCCCCACAGGCGTTTTCAATTCATTTTTTAGCGGCCCCTGTTACAGCTTGCCGGTAAAACATTGGTTTACTAATCACTGCAGAGTGTAACAACCTACCACAATGCTTCGCAACATTGTTGATATCGTTTCAATTACCTTATTTTTATAAATGTGATTGTTGCGAATGCAAAAGACGCAATTGAAAAAATGTCTCGACGTGCGGAAAAAAGAGATGCTGATATAAAGCGAGAAGTTTCACGCTTGTGTAAAGCACAGTCTCGTCCAAAGTCATAGACAAGACACAGAGAACGAGAAAGAAATGCTGAAGCATATCGTCGACTACGATCTGATCGCTTCCGATAAAATCTTGTTTTTCAAATAGTGCATATTATGGAGCTACTTTGCTTTTGACACTGTCTAAAAGCATTAATTACATTTTTTTTTTATCATATCAAGTAAAAAATTATTGTATTGGTGGAGATACTGGATGTTAGCGGTTCATTTCTGTTCAGGTAGTATATTTGTATTCATGCCAAAACATATGTGACCTTCAACATCTTTAATTCAGAATTAAAAAATTCAATTAATATCAAAACTAATTCGAGTTGCAATAAAGCATTCCAAATATTAACTGCAATTTCTTCTTTGGAATCTCGTAAGCTGTTAGCACACTTTTGGATCGAAAAAGTGTCATTTACTTTTAATTTAAACCTATTGTCTTTTTTCTTCCGAAGAGTTTAACATTCTTTCGGTCGCAAGTCTGCATGGTTTGTCCAATAGATGCTCTACCAAACCAGATTTGATACCGTGGCAATGTTCAAACGCTGTTTTGTGCTATTATGAGTTTTTAATGTATTTTTGGAGCAAATGAAAAACATTTTTTGGCAACCTTAATTGATAGACCATACCAATCTCGTTTAATTTGGGGATATGGTCATTATTCGATTGACACATTTGTTGTATCCAGCAAAATTACTTTAAATAAAATTACTTTAAATATTATTTTTACAGCGATGTGTCCATAATACAGTAAAACTATCTTTTCAGCTGCCCCAAGGTTAGAGCTTGCCTGTAAAAACATAGGGGATCGCTCTTGCTTTTATACTTGGTAGATGTCACATTCCGTATTGGTCAAACGGTTACAGATATTAGAATGAAACCTTCACCAATGTCTTCGGCATCAAAAAGTAGGTGACCAAGTCTAAAAAATAAAAGCTTAAGAGCCACTTCCTGACCGGATGTCGTGGGTCAAAAGACGGTGCTTCAGTATTTTTTTTTTGTATTATATCTAAGCAATCATTTGTCTGGCAAAAACGTAACCATCACCAATATCGATATTCGGGGGACGTATATCGCCGTTTTCCTCTTTTTCCGAAGCGACCACTTTTCACCCACCAACTTCCGGTTGGCTGTAAGCGTCCATTAGGTTCATTGAAAACCTGGTTAGGTTCACTCTACTTAGCCAGGACAATTGTTTAAGATAATTGCACGATCTGATCTGGAGTCAACGGTTTCAGGTAGAATTGGCCGACCTGTCGAGACCCTTGACTTGTCGGACTACTTATCTTGTGCTGTTCGCGAGGATTTTAAGTTTACCACCAATGAACGGAGAACAGCCCGCAAGGCTTCGAGTCGATTGCAATGTTTATGGCGCTTCGATGATGATGCGATCCAAATTACCCATAGACACACCATCATCCGGGAAAACCAGCGCCATTTATTGGTCAGAATCATTCGCAATAACATTCGATCTGCAAGAAGTCAGCGGTTATGTTCTTTACCCAATCAAGGCAAAGTCATGGAGTGTGTAGGGACAAGCAAAGCCAGTTCTCACTTTCTATTGAGTGGATCGTTCACCCGATTCGCCGATTGGCGATTTATCCACCGTGCCCGACTCAACCTAGTTCCGCTCAATGCCAACAGGAGATGGAACACTGGAGGAGTTAAGTCCTGTCGTAGATGCAATTATAGAGAGGAGACGCTTCCACATGTCATGAATCATTGTATGTCTTACTCTGCAGCTTACCAGCGACGCCACAACGTACTCGTGGATCGAATTCGTAAGGCATCCGCTTTACGATTTCGCGTCGTTGGAGATAACCAAGCTGTCGTTGAAGGTTCCCGTCTTCGTCCCGATTTGATCCTTGTGCGTCAACAGACGGCATTGATCGTAGACGTCACTGTTCCTTTCGACAATCGGCTAGAAGCGTTTTCGTAGCCCGTGAAGCCAAGATTGCTAAATACGAACCATTAGCAACTTCTTTAAGGAAGAATTATGCCGAAGTGAAGATTGTCCCTTTCATTATATAATTGTTATTATTATGGGGCTGCTTTGCTTTTGACACTAACAGCATTAATTATCTTGTCTTGTTTATATTTAAAATTCTTTTCCTTTGTGCTCTTGCTTACTTTCCGTTTAATGTTGTTCTTGAATTTAAAGGCAACCAGTTGAATTCTCCCTCTCCTAACGCATCCCCCCCCATGCAATTACGAAAATGATCCCAAGGACTCTTTCACTGTCCCCTCCGTCTCTTCCAGGTCTAGGAGTGTGCTCACCATGACTGGCTCAGAAGATCACGAAAACAATCTATCCGAGAAACTAACAACGAAAGTTGTTAGAGTTCTCTATATGCGCAAGACTTAATGTAATTAATATACATCTCCTGAAGGAGGCGCGCGGCACCGCATCGAAACTATCCACTATCATGTCCTCCTCCTTCAGAACCAAACTATCAGAAAATGAACTTCAAAGAACCAACTGGGGTTTACTAATGATGTAAGAAATAAATGTTTTTGTAGCTGCTCTAGACAGCGCCTTCCCATGAGGCTGAAGCGTCTGAATCTGAGTTCAAATCCCGATGCCAGCATGGATGTTTCTTTCATTTCCTTTTCTGAGTTTGTCAGCTTCTTCTTCACTGTCGCTTGCTGTTTGAAGCAATTCCATAATGGTTTTAATGGGGAATGCCAGGGAAAAAACCCTCAAAAACACATTAGGTGTAAAATGTTTCTCCCAATCCAATGTCTTTGTTGGAGTTTATGAATTAAGTGATTTTGATTTTAAATAAAAAAACTAACTCATACGCAGAAAATGAAGGAGATGAAATGAAATTAAGGTCTATTTTGGACATTGTTAAATTTATATGTAAGTTACCATATTTCTTTTGCAGATCCCTCCTTCTACAGCCTCTACCATTAAATATTTCCAACATCACACTAAATTTAAATGTAAAAAAACTACATTTAATACTAAAAAGCAAATTTTCAAAAAGATTACGTCTTTTCTTTTTCAAGCCTAAAATAACAAGATTGTAGTTTTTTTACATTTAAACTTAGTGTGATGTTGGAAATTGTTAAATTTACTTTCAGTGCCAAGACTAAAACTAGCTTTTTAATTGTCTGATGAAAAAACTCGGTTTCCCCAAGTCTTTCTGCGAGTTTTCTCTTGAATCATTATATGCTTGTTATTCATTAGGAAATAATTAACAACTTCTCGATAACTGCTGATAAACAAAAGAAAATTAGGTGAAATAACCAAAAGGGGCTTAAACACATTAAATTCGAAACACATTCTAATATGTTTGAAATACTTTTACATTTTTTTTTTAATTTTCAAAGAACTTTTGTAGTTTTATATCTTCAAACCATCTACATTCGACCCTTTATGGCGTCTGTTTCTTGAAGGTGACCACATACTCCGCGTCGTCCCATTGGTGGAATTTGTAAAGGGTCGCCTGGTTTTCTAGAAAACTCAGAATTGACTTATTACCTCATAGATTTGATTTTCGGAAAAATTACCATCGGTGAGGAACAATCTTTCGCCCGAAACCATTAGGCTTAGTTGTCATTAACAACTATTTATATCGATATCCGTCTGTCATCCATCTCATGGTACAGAACTTTTTTGGCTAACTGTGCCTTTGCCTGGCCTGATGAGAATTCCATCAACTAAATATATCAGCACATTTAAGAATCTATATAATGTATGAAATTATGAGAATTTGCGTTTACTTGGAACAGTTGATGCTGTTCTTTGATGCTGTTGATGCCGTCCTTTTTTCTTTTCAAAACTTGTGAATTCCTCTTCTAGAAAGATTATAACATTATTGAAGTTCAACATACAATACAATATGCAAATAAAAGGAAATATACTCGGCAGTTTGAGAGTAATTGTAAAATAAAGTGAAAATGAAATAAGCAACAAAATAATTACAAAAATACATGTATTTCTTTCTTTGAGAAAGTAACTTTACTTTCGAATTTTCAAGCTAACTTTTTTTTTCTTTTTTTAATGCTTAAATAAATAATGATTCAGATGGCTTCATTTAGCTCTAATTGTCTGATTTTCAAACTTGAATAAACTTCATATTTTATTATAACATCACAACTTATTTTTTTACGATAATCAAATCATTCGTTTTAATAAAGGTGTGCACGTTGTACAAGGTTTTAATAAAAGAACAAAACAAAATTAAACTTAAAAAAATAAAGTGGCATCACGTGACTAGTTTCAGCTACCTTGTGGTACCCTTTCTCGAACGTTACTAGAGAATAACAGTTATGTGCCTAAAAGAAGAAAGCTACCAATCAGTAATTAGGCATAGTCGATTGTGCTAACGATAATGAGTAAAAGAACGAACTACAAGAGGGTAGAGTCCAACCGATGCACAAATAAAATCGAGTTTGAGAGGAAACGATAAAAAACATTGAAAGTCATTTATATGGCAGTCAATATTATTCAAAGTAAAAATATAAAATCCTCGCTAAGTACACGAAAAAAATGAAAAACAAAGAAATTACAAAATATGGAATAAAAAAAAAACACTATCAAAAATATTTTATTCGTTCCATGCGGCACATGCCTGCTGCAAAAACTATTTAGCAATGTAACGAATATTGTTCGATGTGTTCCCATCGTGATGTTGTAAAATTTGCAAATGATGAACTGTGTTCAGTGGCTAACAGCAACTAATCCCCCGTGATGCTTCACACATGTAGCAGTAGTTTTCTTTAACTCTGGCAAATTTGCAACAATTCCACGTATTCCTTAAATGGTCCCACAAACAGAAATCCCATCGATTGAGATCCGGAACTCGTGACGACCAGGTAATAGAAAATGGTCAACTAATTATGCGGCGATCGGTGAAATGTTGGCTATATGGAGCATCTAATTTGCGGGCGCACTATCCAGCAGAAACCTTGTAGACGTAAGTTTTTGTCGCTGTTGAAGTGGGGGCAGAACAAAATTCTGGAGCATGTTAAACATCTCAGGGCCGTCACAAAACATGTCTCAGAGACATTAAAAACAATTTCATCAAGAAGTATGGTCCGATGATAAATGTGGAAGTGATTCCAAACCAGACGACTTTAGGACAGTACATAGAAAAATTCTGGAAAGCATGTGGAATTTCCATGACCCAAATGCGAGAATTCTGGGTGCTAAATGTTCCATTCAGATAAAAATCTGCATCGTTCCACCACCACAACACATCAACTTCGAATTTCTCAGCTAAGCTGAGTCGATGGTCCTTGACGGCAGCAAGCAGCTAGTAGTTGTGGCTGATTTTGTGTAGAAAAACTGCACTATCTGCGGTAGAACCTTCCATACGATGACGTACGATATTTCTAACTGCTGTGACACTGCATATATACTACTTTCGCCAGAAACACGGAGTTAATAACTATTCGACAGCAGCCGTCGTAACATCTTTAAGGACTTCCTCAGGACAGGGTAACGATCCAGTGTCTCGAATCAGCACGTTCTTCGCAGCTTGCACAGACATTACATGTACACAGTATTTTGAATAGACCAAGTTTAAATACGATCACCCTGTATATTGTTCCAATTATGTAGAAGAATTTTATCAGAAATGTAATTGTAGTAATCTAATACTATTGATAACTGTAACATATATTTGCAATATTTTTGGTATTCCACATTACCTTTCTTTTTGTTTTATGAATCTGGTTATGTATATTTCTATTGGCAGGCCCACATTAGTATAATGCATATCGAATTCTTTTTTTAAAAAATTAAAAAATAGTGACAGTAACTAAAGTTTTTCATCTTTGATTTGTAAAAGCTCCATTTTTTAGATTGCAGACTATTTTTTTTTTTTAATCTTTGGAACAACAGATCCACTCACTGAGGGGTTTGTAGTCCATATCAGTTGAAATTTCTTTTATTCAATTTTATTAGGCTAACAGAATTTGTAGTACGAAGTTTATATGTGGAATAGTCTCGAACGAAATTGAAGTTCATTAATTACAAAATATCAACAATTGAAAATCGAAAATTCTAAGCATGGTGAAGAATATCTCAAGAAGATTGCAGACATTGACGTAAAAGTATCTATCAGAAGATCACGAAAACATTGAGAGGAATTGAAGAATCACTTCCAATCACAAGATTTAGGAAAGCTTTACACTAATATCAACCACTGAAATATAAATATTAAAAAAAAAACAAAATTGAGCTTAATGTATCCTAACATCTTTTCAATACGAAACAAAGAAAAATGTTTCAGATATTTCCTTTTAAGCAAATTAAGCTATTGCTTGTATGATCCATGCTATCTTTCCTGATAAATTTGAAAATCAAAAATTATAAGCAGGAGGAAGATTAAACCAGGAAGATTGTAGACGTTGTCCTAAAAGTATCAGAAGATAATGAAATCATTGACAGAATTGAATAATCACTTACCATCACCAGATTTAAGGAATAAGGCTTCATACTAACATCAACCACTAAAATATAGATATTTTACAAAAATGAGCTTAAAATCTCCCAATAACTTTGAAATAAAGGAAAATTTTTCAGATATTTCCTTTTAAGCTATTTAAGCTTTTGCTTGTATGATCCATGCGTCAGCTATCTTTCTTGATAAAATATGAGAGGAATTGTTAAAATTTACCTTCTTAAATTTTTATAAGCACTGAAATATCAGAAAAACTGAGATCGTCGCTTTCATTTCGAATACATGGCAGTAAACTCCTGCATTAAAGGGTCGTTTACAACAATTGAAGTACATTTAAGTATGGATATCCTGTAATCCTTTGTTGCTTATCCCATTGACGATCACGATTTAAGCGACTTTGAACGAGGAATGATAGCAGGTGCCAGAGATATAGGTCACTCTATATCGAAAATCACCGCAAAAGTTGGATTTTTAAGTGCGACAATACAAAGGATTTACCCTGACAATACATCAATATCTTGAAAGATATCTAGCTTGCGTCACCTTTGCTGCTGACGCAAAACTTTCGACGATCGTGTTAGTGTCGTCTGGCACCCATTATGACAGCCGACTGCTATGTGATACTGCAGTAGATGACAGAACAATTTAATGCTCTGGCCAGATATAGTACAATGCTGTATAGTCTATATGAATCAACGGCCTAATCAGATCCAATTGAGAAGCGGACTGTAAAGAGCTCTCCATCTTGTCTGGGCTCTGAACATCACCTCTGGACGCAAAACTAATAAAACATGTAGCTTGGTCCAACGAGTAGTGTTCCACCTATTTCGTGCAGATGGAAGATTATTAGTGTATAGATTCCTGGAGGCAATGGATCCGAATGCCACTAAGTGACAGTCCAGTGAGGCAATGATTTGGTTATGGTTTGGTTGTTTCTCGCAGGCACGTAATAGGATCTCTTATATATACCGATTTAAAACATATATTGAATACAGAACTAGTCATTTAAATAAAGCCCTAAGCTTCAAAATCAAATTTTCATACCTGCATAGGTTAAAAAAATACTATCTAATAATACAAAACTTTAGCACGACTATTTGTTAGATATGGTATTGAAGTCTCAAGAATGAAGATTTACAAGTAATTTGTTACACGCCGATTTAAAACACATATTGAATACAGAACTTATTCATTATGCCCTAAGCTTAAAAATCAAATTTTCATACCTTCATAGGTAAAAAAAAATACTATCTAATAATACATAACTTGGTTGCACAGAGTGAAGTCTCAAGAATGAAGATTTACAAGTAATTTGTTTTAATTATTAATCAAAATGTTAGAACTTCACCCTGGATGTATACAAACTCTATTTATACATTGTAGCTGATTTTTTATTCTTTGATACTACAATTCAGTAATGTTCGATAACAATCATCATTAGCCGTAATTTCTTTTATGAAATCTTACACACCCACCATATTACGAAGAATTAACTTTATTATTATTAAATTAATTTCAATCATTCAAAAGGATAATAAATTACAATCACAATTTAAGAACGCAAATTTAAAAAAAAAAAATAATTCCCATGAAGATGGAAGGCGTTTACATAAAAATTAGATATCTGTCAGAACATTACGCAATCATTGAAAGGCATTTTAGCATTCCTTCGCATAACCGGTTTTAAGATAGAAGGCTTCATACTATCCTAAACTTTTCAAAATTAGAATTTTTAGAAAAATAAAATTTAGCCTAATGAAGCCTATATCTTTTATGTATTAATTGTGTGGTTACACAAGCAATTTTATTCTCTGTCCATTTTTCTTCAATTTAATCTTTTCCTGAGTTTCTCTTGCTCACTTTCCTTTCATTTAATTTTTTAATCTTTCTTTCTATGATTTTATTACTAATCTGTGATTATAATATTTAATTTCCTCTTTTTGTCTTTTTCTTTCATGTCACATTTCGATCTTTCCACTTATGGTTTTACCACCAATCTATGATTAATTCTAATTTCGTCTTTTTTGGTCTCTAATTTATTTATTCATTAATTTCTTTTATTGTTATTATTATTTTATTATTCCTTACAACTCAATAATCGTAATTCATTCGTAGAAATTTCATTATTTTGATTTATTTATCTCTTCAATTTAATATTTACCTGTTTTCACTTTTCCTTCATGTCAGATTTTAATCTGTCTTCGTACGGTTTTTCTGCTAATTTACGATTATTACCAATTTCATCTTTTTGTCCTTTTCTGTCATATCACATTTCAATATTTTAATACTTTATTGCCAATCTATGATTAATCTTAATATCGTTCGTTTTTGCTCTTTATATATTCATTTATTTTTATGACTTTTACTATTACAGTCAAACTTGGATAATTTGAAGTTGAAAGGATGAGAGAAAAAGTTCGAAATATCCAGAAATTCGAATTACATATATTCTCTCAAACAGAAATAAAAATAATTAACTCCACGATCAAAGATTTAACACACAAACTTTATTTAAGAATACTGTCACATATTTTTTATTAAGTTGGAATCGCTGTCTGTCAGATACTGGGCGAATCCAGCTGAAGAAGAGTAGGAACTCTGAAACAGCTGTTCTGGATTCCCGGTATCAAAAATACCAAAAACAGATCAGTGATTCCTTTTTCATTAGTTATGTGCGTGTAAGCTTTTATTTTATTGTATTATTTTATATTAAATGAAACGTTTTTTATTACCTTAATTATTCATTACTTTAAAAAGAAAAAGGAAGATATTTTTAATTGCTTCATTGAACGTAATCTTTGAGTCATAGCATATGATTCCAAGCTATCCATTGATACAAAATAGAAAAATATCCCTAGCTTTTGTTTTCCTCAGAAAGACCGTTAAAATAAATAATGCACTTTAGCTGAGAATAGTATCAGGAACAATTTTTACCGTAACATTTTAATGACAATGGTACAAAAACTTCGAATTATCAAATAAAATTCGAATTATTCAAGGTTTTTTTAACATTATTTTAACACAGAAATCTAGGGACCGAGCAAAAAATTCGAATTATCCAGAATCACGAATTAAACAAGTTCGAATTATCCAAGTTTGACTATATTATTATAATTATTACTATTATCCCTTATGAAACTTCTATTAATTATTTTTTTTTATTTCTTTATTCAATTAACTGTTTTCTTGTGTTCCTCTTGCTCAATTTCCTTTCCTGTTATAGTTTAATCTTTTTCTTTGTGGTTTTACTTCCAGTCTATGATGATTAGTAATTTTAATTTCTTCTTTCTCTGAAGTCACAATTCAATCGATCTTTCTATGGTTATACTACCAATCTAAGATTTATTTTAATCCACCTTTTTTTATTCTTTATTTATTTAGTTATTTTAAATAGATTTCTTTTTAATTTTTAGCGGCTCCTATATTATAGCTTGCCTGTAAAACATAAGTGACCGCTCTTGCATTTATGCTTGCGGGATATAACACTCTGTAGTGGCCAAACGGTAAGATATTAGAATGAAACCTTCACCATTGTGTTCAACATCAAAAAGTAGATGACCACGTCCAAATAATCAGACCTGTAGAACCCTTTCCTAAGCCCCAAGCCGTTTTCAATTCATTTTTTAGCGGCCCCTGTTACAGCTTGCCTATAAAACATAGGTTGTCACACTGTAGCGATTAGTCAACCAATCACCATGCTTCGCAACATCTTCTGCTAAGAAAATATCATGGTTGATATTGTTTTAATTTCCTTATTATTATAAACGTGATTGTTGCGCATGCAAGAGGCGCAATTACAATTGCGATTGTTCTGATTGAAATTGAAAAAATGTCTTGATCTGCGGAAAAAAGAGATGCTGATACAAAACGAGAAGCTTTGCGCTTGTCTAAAGAACGGTTTCGTCCAAAGTCAGATACAAGATACTGAGAACGAGAAAGAAAAGCTGAATCAAATCACCTACTATGATCTGATAAAATTTTGTTTATCAAATTGTGCATATTATGGATACAATGCAAGCTTGCTTTTGATACTGTCTAAAAGCATTAATTACCCAGTTTTGATAATATCAAGTAAAAAATTCTTTTCCATGGGAAGCCATCGTTTAGTTTTGCTTCATTTCTGTTCAGATAATATATTTGTTTTCGTGCCAAAACAGATGTGACCTTCGACATCTTTAATTCACAATTAAAAAAATTCAATTAATATCAAAATCTAAGTCGAGTTTTAATAAATCATGCCAAACATTTATTGCAATTTCCTCTTTGGAATCTCATAACCTGTTAGCACATTATTTGATCCAAAAAGCGACATTTAATTGTAATTTAAACCTACTTTTTTTTCCCAAGAGTTTTGTCCCATTCTTCCGGTCGCATTGTATGCATGGTTTGTCCAATAGATGCTCAACCAAACCTGATTTCATGCCGTGGTGATGTTCAAACGCTGTGTTGTGCTATTATGAGTTTTTTTTAATGTATTTTTAGCGCATATTAATATCATTTATTGGCAGCTGCATCTTAATTGATAGACCATACCAATTTCGTTTAATTTCGGGATGTGGTTATTATTCAATTGAGTCGTTTGTTGTATGGTGTTCCAGCAAAATTACTTTAAGTAAAATTATTTTAAATATTATTTTTAATCAGTTCTTTCCGATTTTGTTACTTGGATGTGTCCATAATAAAGTAATATTATTTTTTAGCGGCCCCAAGTTTACAGCTTGACTGTAAAAACATTGCTTTTATACTTGCTGGATGTCACACTCCGTAGTGACCAAATGGTTAGAGATATTAGGATGAAACCTTCACCATTGTCTTCAGCATGAAAAAGTAGGTGACCACGTCTAAAAAACATCAGATCTCAAGGGCCACTTCCTGACCGGATGTGGAAGGTCAAAAGTCGGTGCTTCAGTACATTTTTCTTGTATTATATCTCATCTACCGTTTGTCTGGCAAAAACGTGACCACTACCAATATCGATATTAAGGAGGTTTTCTATCGCCATTTTTCTCTTTATCGGAAGCAACCACTTTTTACAAGCTAAATTCCGGTTTGCTATAAGCGTCCATTAGGTTCACTGTAAACGCTGCACAGAGGAGTATTTGCATGAAAAAACCGGACAAAATTATACGATGTTTGTAATGAAATGAAAACTTACGTTTTATTAATATATATGCATATTCGTTGAATAAAAACGTATTTCCATAATAGTTTGAGACATAATTTTTTTCTTCTTAATTATTGTAAATTACATTTCAGTCCCGTTATGAATAAGAATTCCTATCAAACGGGTTCTGGGATTAAGTAGTTTTACAAAACTAACACAAT
This sequence comes from Thereuonema tuberculata, assembly GCA_023159025.1. Lineage (NCBI taxonomy): Eukaryota > Metazoa > Arthropoda > Chilopoda > Scutigeromorpha > Scutigeridae > Thereuonema > Thereuonema tuberculata. The sequence continues at coordinate 8,492 of JAFIDM010102397.1, read as the reverse complement.
ATATAAAAAAATACACAATAAAAAAGTGCAATTAATAGATAATGTTACTGTTGATTACATAACGAAATATTAAAAAAATTTAATTATATAAAATTATATAAAATCAAATTACAAAATTTAAATATATACTTAAAAGTTATGTAAAGAAAAATAAATCAATCTCAAAGTAAATACACTCATGGACAAAAAAATTAGCGCACCAAGAAGGAGTCGTCAAAATGAAACGAAAATTTACATACGTAATGACTACTTTGATATAAGTAAATGATAAGAAAATCAAAGAAAAAGGATAATTTATTTCAGAGAAAAAGGCAAAAGAACGGAGGAGTTAATACTCCGTTGGACCCACTCTAGCGCGAATGCACGATGCGATACGATCGGGCATTGAGTCATACAAGTTCTGTATGATGTCTTGAGACATTTCGTTCCATATTTGCTGTAACCTTGCCTCTAGTTCGTTCAAACTCGTGGGATGCCCAACTCGTCGTCCCAAATGATCCTAGATATGCTCGATTGCAGAAAAATCTGGGGATCGGGAAGGCCAAGGAAGGGTAGTAACAGTGCGGAGACAGTCTTGTGACACCCTTGCCGTATGAGGCCGAGCATTGTCTTGTTGAAAAATGGCTCCTGGGAGCCGTTGCATGAGTGGCAACACATGTGGTTGCAGGATTTCATGAACATACCGCTGGGCTGTCATGGTGCCACGGAACAATACTAGGGGTGACCGTATATTGTAGGCAATGGCACCCCATACCATCACACCAGCTGTGGGAGCGGTGTGTCGCTATACAGCAAAGGCAGGATTGAAGCTTTCACCACGGGCTCTCCACACACGAACACGATTGTCATCACTGCCGTGATTGAATCTGGATTCGTCGCTAAAGACGACCTGGTTCCATTCCGCTGCAGTCCAGTTTCCTCGTGCGCGGCAAAACTCCAAACGGAGGCGTCGATGGGTGGGCGTCAAGGGCAACACACGTAATGGGCGCCGCGATACCAACTGTCCTTCAGCCAGGCGCCTTCGTATGGTTCGAGAAGACACAGAGGCCCCTAGTGAAGGTGCTACCTGTGCCTGGATGGCGGCCGATGAAGCAGTTGGCTGTATGCGTGCATTTCTGACTATGTGGTGGTCTTCTAGACGACTGGTCTGTCGAGGGCGTCCTGAGCCTGGTCTTCGTGTACATGACATCTCTCGGCTCCACTGGTCCCAACACCCCCTCACAACACAATCAGAGCGGCCTAATTGACGAGCTACTCGCCTAGCTGACCACCCAGCTTCCATCATCCCGACGATTCTCTCTCTCTCAAACTGCGACAACTGCGTGTACTGTCTTCGAACACGGCATAATGGCATGTCTACCTCAGCTCTTCCTTTGTAAATGATTCAGCACACTCAAACACGCTTTGGTTACCTGTTTTATACTCCACAGAGTACGATGTTCTATGCCCTCTACCGGCTATACGTAATGCGCAATCACGCTGCATTTCTAATCATTTGCATATCTCCCCGACATGTACCTTCATTGCAAGTTTCGTTACGATCCCGCAATTATTTCTTGGTGCGCTAATTTTTTTGTCCATGAGTATATAATTGTGTATATAATTACATCTTATACATAAAAAAAAAACCCATTAAATAATATTTAATACAAAATGCAGTTGAAACCTCATATATATAAATATATATAATTTTTGTTTTGGAAACAAAATACCATATTTATTCAACGTAAGGTATCTTTTTGTTTTGTTTTTCCAAATTTTTTAAGTGAATATAAGTTTTAGAACCTTAATTTGAATAATTTTTAAGCTCTCAAGATATATGTCATTTGTATTTGCCCATAAATTAATACTGTAATTTAATAAGGAATCAAACAAAGCATAGTAAATAAGTATTTTTGTTTTTAAAGGCACAATATTTTTTATGTAATAAAAAATATATGTTGTTGAGTTTAATTTTTTATGTAAAAATAGATATTTGAGAATTCCAAGTAAAAAGATTGTTTATAATAATATCTAAATATTTAAATTAATACTTAAAATAATATCTAAATACAGTAGAGACCCGATTATTCACGAGTGGATGAACCGCGGTGCGGATTATCCGCGAGAGCCGCGAAAATTTTTTTTAATTATAAACCTCAAAAAAAACAAAAAACAATTTTAATCTAAGGCAGGGAAAATACAATAGGCCCTACAGTGCGAAGGTCGAAAATTACTGACAGGTTTATTGTGCATTGTGATCCTATAGGCCTTCTCGGAATTTGTGGATGCAAACGCAGAGCAAAGGTTTCTGCTTTACTGAATATATTTTAAAAGTTTTACATATTATGTTTTTTGTACAATAAAAGGTAGTAATTAGTGGTGAAATATTTTTTTCCGTGTTTACACCTCATTTTTAGTCTTTTTTCGGGTTATCCGTAATTTTCGTCCTCCGCGAAGCCCTTGCCACGGATAATCGGCGCTTTACTGTATATAATTATTAGTAGTAATAATCGTTTTGGACATATTATTTAATATTATTATAAATAATGATATATATTATAATATATATGCAATTAGTCACTTTCACAATCATCATTGTCATCATCATCATTTCACTACAATGAACGTCTGAGAAGTTGGTAGGTTCATTTGCAACCAGTAGATCCACAGCTTCTTTCGAAAATGGATTAAGTTTCTTTTGTGGTCTGCGTCTGCTACTGCTCAAGAATGGATCTGAAGTCAATCTGAAGTCAATCTTCGAAGTAGTAATCTTTGCAAAACATCTTTGTTGCAAAGCTCCCGTGAAAATTTTCTGGCGAAATTAAGCCTGTATTGCCTGAAGTGCTTATTCCTGGCCTCTGCGGCCTCTTCTGATAACTGGCCGGAGGAGGAATGGAGGACGAATGAGGAACAACTTTTAATGTTATATGATAGATAAGAGTCTGTACTTTTAATATTTCCAAATATATTTGCCCGACAAAGCGCGACACAGTAACAAAAATGCCTTTGAGTAAATTTTTTTTGTAAAAAAGACACTTATCATTTACATGATCGAAAACACAATCGGGTACTTCGCAATTCAATATCTAAGTGATAGAAAATTATTTTAAAATACAGAATATACCTTTTTCTTCCATAATTAAAACAGTTATTTTAGCAGGACACCAGAAATATTCACAAAAAACCTTCGAACGCGCAACAAATATTGCCACTCGCCAAAAACAAAGAAATGCGATTGACACAATGCCTATATTCCGACTGCTCGTGCGACGAACAGGGACGCGAGGGGAATTGTTTGCGTCCACTAAATGACTCACTGGTTACTTGGCTTTATAAAAAAAAATGGTTTGTAGGCACTAGCCAACAGTTTCTGAAACCGATATTTGTCCGGTTTTTCGATACAAATACTCCTCTGTGCGCTGGTTAGGTTCACTTTACTTTTGTTCATAAAATGGTGTATATTTTGGGGCCGCTTTTCTTTTGACACTGTCTAAAAGCATTAATTATCTTGTTTTCTTTATATTTAAATTTCTTTGCTTTTGTTGCTCTTGCTTACTTTCCGTTTAAAGTTGTTTTTGAATTTAAAGGCAACCAGTTGAGCTCTCCCTCTCCCAACGCCCCCTCCCCCATGCAATTACGAAAATGATCGCAAGGACACTTTCACTGTCCCCTCCCGTCTCTTCCAGGTCTAGCAGTCTGCTCACCTTGGATCGGACAGAAGATCACTAAAACAATCTATCCGAGAAACTAACAAAGAAAGTTCTTAAGATATGCGAAAGCAGAACTTTCTGAAGGAGGAAATTCTGGTAAAGCATAAAATTAAGGGCGACCCATTAAAATAAAATCTTCACATAAGGAGCGTTGGAGGGTTATCCGCCGAGAAACGATAGCCTGCTGTCTACCGGAAATAGATGAAATTTGGGAAATTTTACCTCGACAACCACTTCCTCGATCGACTTGATATTTGCATATGCTTTAGTTTAAAGTGTGCACTATACACTCTGCTTCTGCCTATCGGGAAAAATAAGGAAACAACGACTCTTGTAGATACGGTCGAATAAAGATACAGATTACACAGTTGTCACTCTAAACTAAGCACATCCAAATTTTAAGTTGATAGGGTTCTCGAGCTAAAAAATCTCAAAATGACGGATACAAACAATCGAGTATCCGTTTTTTTCCGGATAGGCAAAAGTAAATATCCCATTCCTACATTTTGTGGACTTTGAACAGGATTGTAAGTTTGCGGAAACACCGGACGAAATATCGAGTAAACCTCACCCCGGAGTGGGAAAATCCCTGAGACCAGAACTATACAACTCCTTATGATTTCCTGAGGAAGGCAACGGTAAACCACATCAGTATCTTTTCCTTGACATTCTATGGATTCTTCTAGGGGTTCGCAATGTTAAGAACAATACAATCGATAGAACACGGACCTTCGGACACGAAGATCGCTCTTCGATGTGAACCGTACAAATAATAACAACATAACATTTGAAAATAAATTGAATTTTTTTAATCTCAAAGAATCGTAACTCAAAGTAAAGATTTCTAAATGAAAGCTTCTAACAGTACACTTCTATATTCAATTAACTAGTCTGAGTTATGACTACTGTATATCCAATTTACGTATTTTGAATTCATTTTGGTAGCAAAGGTCAGAAATAAAAAGTTAAGAAGTTTTTTATTTGGGGAAATATGTTTTAATATCCTACGCTTACTTTCCATGTAATTATAAGTTAACAATATTGTTAACGCACGTGAGAATAATTCAAACCTTTAACGAAAAATATAGAATTTCAAATTAGTTGGGTTTTTTTTTAAGTAAATAAGAACAAAAGTACAAAATGGTTACGTTTCGGTTGAACTTTTTCTAAGCCAATAGAAATCACTGGATGAACTCGGCGCACATCATCTTGAATTTGAGTTGCCTCGGGCTTATCTCGACACTTTTATATATGCGGTAAGTCTTCATGAGAACCCAGAAACAAAAACTTAAGAGAAATAAGCAAGAACTTCCGGAAACTCTTCGGTAAGATTTTTAATAAATTTACCTAAAACTATTGTGATTGGTAATGAAATTACAAAATTAAACTTTTATTTAATTGTTTAATTCTCGTTAAAAATTTATCATAAAAATTACACATGAATAGGTTACATAATAAGTTTCAAATATTGGTGCTTTAATATTTATTTTATAGTTATTCCTAATTAAAGGAAGAATGAAGATCGGGAAAAATTTATAAAATTTAACTTCATAGCAAGAAATTCAGACTCTGCAGAGGCGCATCTTAGTGAAAGTGTTGAGCGTTTTTTATTAATGCTCATAATTATGTTCAATTTTTTACTTGGCATTAAAGAACCACGTAAAGTCTCATAATTAAACAACCATCTATAAAGACGTCAATCAATATTACTTAATTACTTTACTTAATTTTTTTATCTTTTTTATTGTTAGTAATGGCTGTTGTATTAATAATCGAAACTATCTTATAGCAAAAGAGATTAGTAGGATTAATCCTTTGATATTCGTAATGTTGAAAGAAAAATTGAATTTCATAAAGTAAATTTGCCATTATTCATTTCAATCTATATTCGTTGAAAAATCGGTTATTAATTTTGCTGAGATGATTTTGAGGAATACATATCAGATAATAGATGTTTAATCCATTGGATATCTGAATCTGAGGGATTGGTATTTAATATTTATTAAAAAATTCAAGTTGGAATGAGAAGATAAGGTTTTGTTGAAATATCTTTCTAACTTGTAAGATATTTTCAACGAAGATGCTTTTGCAAAAGATTCCGCTGTGACTAGTTCAGTGCAGATTACACTTAATAAATAAGTATTAAACAAAGATTTTAATTCAATAATTAACGTATAAAAATATTTCACTTGGATAATATTTTTTAAGCAATGTTGTCGCATTTATATTAAATTTAGATTCCGTTTAGATTTTATACATTTTTATTATTCTTAATTTGATTTTAGTGAATGTTGCTTCGCTTGACTTCAACACAGTCCATTACAATATTAACTGGAAAACTAATGACAGTATTTAAGTAAGTAAGTAAGTTTTTACTTTCACCATCTCATGGACTGCTCATAAGAAATCTCGAGAACGAAGATAATTGATACTATTCATGTGAAATGAAAGATTACGATATTATTCTGCAGCAAATATATCGTCTTGTAGTTTTAGGTAAGAATTGTTAGTTTGTCGTTTTAAATGTTATTAGTTGTTTTGACCAGAGCAAGTAAAATGTTATCTTAAATATAGAAAATAAAATTTAAAAAAAAATCACAACTGGACAGTAAAGATGCTTTCGCACACTGAGCCAACTTAAAGGAAATTCTGAACAGCTGTTTCATCATTATTTGGAATTATCCGTAGAATTAATACTGTGGATCTCATAGGATTATTTATTATTTAATTAATTTTTATTCCGGAGACCCATTCCCCGGATCGAGAATGCTTTTACCTAAGCATTCGCGGAAACTGAGCCAAACGTCAAGGGTAAATTCTGCTGATGATTCCCAATAATGATGAAACAGCTGTTTAGGATTCCTGTTGATGTTGTCTCAGTGTGCAAAGGCATATTTACTGTCCAATTGTGTTTTTTTCTTCTGTTTATGAATTATTATGGGAAATAGTTGTCTTCTTAAATATTATTTTGTTAAATTTACAATAACCTTCCTAGAAGATCATGAATAAATTCAAACAAATCACTTACTTTAAAAAAAAATACAAAATCAGAAAACAAGGGCAGAACCAGAATAAATAAATTGCCTTTCAGATTCAATTACCGGAGGAAATCGGGAAAGGCTGTTTCATCCTGCATGGGATTCATCGGGATCCATCCTCCACTATAAAGAATCCACAAAGGCAAGAACATAAGTGAAGGCCACCGTCACACTGGCAGTGACCCCCGAAACCAAAAAAAGCAACAATAATAAATGTTGTGCTATTTTTTCAGAAACGAAAAACCTTTTCCTAATAAATCATCAGGAAATTCGTCCTAATAAATGCAGGACGAATCGGCCGTTTCCAATTCCTTCCGATAAATGAATCTGAAAGTCAATTTATTTATTCTTGTGCTGCCCTTATTTTCTGATTTTGTTTTTGTTTTTTTAATTAAAATTTGCAGCAAGTTTTCAGCATTATTTAGATTAAATTACTTACTTTGTATGAAATTATTCAAGTAAATTACAAAATAGTAGTGAATTGAAACTGAATCTTATTTAGAAATATCCTTTAATCCACTATATTAAGTTTGTGGTTTAAGAATAGATCATCTGAATTTTCGAAAAGAAAATTATCATTTCCATTTACTACAAATTTTTAAAACAGCCAGATATTACTTTAATTGTATTTTTGATTTCTGAAATCTAAAACTTCATGCTAATATCAAAGCATTTTTTTTTCCTTTTTTATTCCTGATATCCAACATCACTTAAGAACAAATGAAGTAACTGTACAGCACATCAGTTTAGAAAATGTTATACTTTGTAAACTAAATCGACGTTGTAAAATTAAATTGTGAAGTTAAAAAAATTATTAAAAGTCTTACATGGCTTTTGTAGTCGCATTAGGTAACCGTCCCGACGTTTCATGATCACTGGTGTCGATCGGATACTCAGCAAGATGCCTCGCTGCCTTTAGCCTCAGGAAAGAAACCCAGTATCCATTCTTCACAGGGATGGGAAAACCTGTTCGGAGGAATCTTCAACTTCTAAAAATCCCCGATCTCCGCCAAGAATTGAACCGACTCCTCCATCCCTTTAATTTCAGTGGCATAGGTTCTAAAATTAGATCCAGTGTGCACCTTCGTGAAGAAACGCATCTTTTTTTGTGGTTTTTTAATTAAGTGGAAATACCGAAATGCCTCAGTGCCATTTACAAAAGGGCGCCGTATTATATTGGGTTGTTTCATAATTATTCATAATTATTGATTCTGTCACGAATAAAAAAAAATAAGCAGTAATAGACAAAGAAATACATTTTATTCAGAAAAAAAAGTTGCCTTTGGCAGCAATACACTGTGCAGAATTACTTTCAGTGCAAAATTGCCATGGTGGCAGAAGCTGGCATCACAGTGGTCTAAGAAATAGCTAACAGCATGAATCACAGCATCCAGGTTAGAATTTCCCCCTCAAGAAGTTGTCAAAATGGTGAAACATGTGAAATTCTGATGGAGCTAAGTCTGATGAATACGGAGAGTGACACTGAGCTCACGAACGGTGAATGTTGTTTTTTCTTCCAATTTCTGCCTTACTGTCACGAACAACCGGACGATCGGCTTCTGGCTAATGATCGACGTCAAAATCACCGGCACGGGACTTGACATCACAAACTACTTTGACCTGACTGAAATACATTTTTCAACATGCAGCCTGAACCCATTCATTTTGCAAGAGCGATTGGTAAGTTCCTACTACGATGCGATCTTTTTAAGTGGCTCTGCAAGTTACTCTTGCCGGAATCGGTTAAAAATTAAGAAACAAC
>JAFIDM010102380.1:0-10277 GCA_023159025.1 Thereuonema tuberculata | reverse complement strand
AAAAAATTCTATTCTTTTTTCATATGGAAGAGGTTTACAAAAAAAAAACAATGGCCTAAAAAAAACCCGGTCCAGGTTCATATTTCTTCCATTTTCGGATGCAATGGGTGGGTGGGAAATGGAGCCTTTATCAACACTCCCTATCTCAATATGCTAAGGCTTGGATGTCAGATATTTCCTACTTTGGGTGTTTGAAAAAAAAAAAAAAAAAAACCTCTTCATTTAAGCACACGTGATTTGTGTATTTAAATACCATGGCCTATTCCTTCTTCAGATCTAAATTATAATGCTATTGCTCTGAGTTGTAGGTATTTGGTTAATCTTATCGAGATGCCTTAGTGTCAATTACATTGATATTCTTTCTTTTATTTGTTATGACTAGCCTTCATGTAAAATGCATCATACTTCGATTAACATAAAATTACAAAATATAAAACCAATCATTATATTAATTCAATTTAACATGTCGTGTATAATTAATAGAAACGGCCAACCATTAAGACACTTATTTACAATCAAAAATTAAAATAATAAAAACCCAGGAATAAAACTAAAAATATTTTAATTTTTAATTGTAAATAAGTGTCTTAATGGTTGGCCGTTTCTATAAAACCAATCCTTTTAACACTTCCTATTTACTCACTAATTTTGACTAAGGTTTTTGTTACTTTGATAAAGTAGCTTCTGAAATTGACTTGCACTTACACTGGTAGAACAATTAAATTTTAAATTGACTATAATTTAGATAACTACAAAAAGATTACCACAAATATAAAGTGATCTTTAAATGCATCAAATATGAGATGTAAAATATTAATTTTGATGTAAATTGATGCATTGTTATTTGTTTTGTACTGATGTGATTTTATTTACCCAGAATGTTTAATACTAAGGCATCTCAATAAGATCAAGTTATGACTATGTATTATAGTGTTCAAATGTTTCTATATGTGATGCCTATATTTTTTAATTTAAACAGTGTAAGTAAAAAATATTCCACAGAAAATCTGTAACAAAACATCTTTATTTTCCATAACTTTTAACGACATCTCAATAACAAAAGGGGCACTTTTGCAATTATTTTTAATTGTTGTTGTTGTTGTTGTTTTTTCAGAGTCACTGTTAGAAGCGAGGGTGACTTCCATTTGTGTTTCATGTCTTTCTGGGTTTGTCATCAGGATGAGGTTGATGACTCCCCAATAAGAACGGTCTGTCGACAAATTCAAAGGCGTCATTTTGTTTATTTATGTGCAGTCATTGGTTTATTGATAATAAAAGGTAAAACCTGTTTTTGTTTTGTAATTAATTTACAATAGGTAATACATTCTGTATATATATATATATATATAAATAATTATTTATATATATTTTTTTTTATTATATATACACATCACAAACAATGAAAACTAAAAACATTAAATATTCATTCAGGCATTTTCAATAATAATTTAAAAATATGAAAATAAATAAATTAAATTTGACTTAACAAATTTGTATAAAACAATTAAAATGAGTTTGTAAATGCTTTAAAAATTTCCAGGCTATGTTTTATGATTTTTCTAGTAATAATGTCTTTTTCAATAACATAATAAAACTCACACTGTTCAAACAAACATTAAATTTAAGAAAAAATATCAAATCTTAATTTACTAAAGTAGTTAAGATTTTCCCACAAGCATTTTGAGAGATTTTTTTTTTCAGTCTATTTTGTTTTTCTTAGTTATATCACACAAATAGCAACAAAGAGAAGAGTGATATTTTAGAAACTCAAACAACATCTACAACCATGGAATTTTAACTAATATCATTATTTTTGTTTTGGATAATGCACAAGAGAAATAGTTTCTTGAAGTTGCTTGTATTATTTGTGCAATAATTAAAAATCTTTTTTTTTTTTTTGTTCTCTTCCTTTTTTTTTTGTTTCCCTTTAATTATTATTGTGACATTAACAAAATAAAAGTAACTCTCTGAAACTGTTCCATCAATTGAAAATTATAATTCATTCATTTGCAAGTGATTATTTCAGTGTAAATTTCTTGTTTTATTTTAAAACGCTTTTACTAAAGGAAAATGTAACTAAAGAAAATGTTAAATAATAAGTCCTAATTTATATATATATATATATATATATTGTGAAATTAAAAATTTAAGAACATTTAACCTACAACAATATGAAAAACACATGAAAAATTATCTTATAAATTAGGAACAAATATCAAAGTTCAATGTTTTTTAACTCCAAAATCAGAAACACTGTTGGTGAAAATATTTTAACAAAAACTATGGCATTATACACACTTCATTTCTGTGCTATTTCATGAATAAAAAACTTGATATGTAATCCTACGTACATTATATACAGTATAATATTTCTGTAGTATTCCTTTCAAAACATTAAGAAAAAAATAAGTGTAATGATAGTTACATTAAAAATAAATAAATAAATTATATCTTTTAAATCAATATAAACACTGATTTATTTTATGGGATTCCATATGAAATAGAACAAATCACTTCTCTTAGAGAACACCACACTGCAAACGTGATTAAGTATTTTAAATACTTGTATTATAAAACAACAGTGATTTCATTGCATTAAGAATACAAGTGAATTAAAAGAAAAAAAATATTCAGATGGAAATAAATGCAAAATATAGTCACTTTCATAAGATTTTGCTAATTTTCATTTTATTTTTTTAGGGAAATGAGTAATTAATTAGGATAATAAACTCCTAACATTTATAGCTGCCATATCCCTTTTTCAGATTTTCTTTTTTTTTTATTAATCTCAAATATTGTATATTTTTTAGTGAATATAAAAGCTATAAAAACTTGGAACCAAAAACCTTTGATTCTCAATAAATAATAAAAATTAACCTGAAAAAATAAAACGAAGTTTAAAGCTAATCTCCATTCACTGTTTAATGTCTTTATAGAAATAAAACTTTTCCTTAAAAAAAAACCAAAAGGACCCAAGTCTAGTCTCTTTCTTGGTCCTTTATTTCAATCAAGCGATTCAAAAGATAATTGAAGAAATCAGATTTAAAACCTTTTTGATATTTTGCTATTGACGTGCAGATATTGTTAGTTTCAAAGATGTTATGTGTAGGGCATCAAAAATCTTTGAAAAATCAAGCAAAATCTTGCAAATGTGCTTCAGGATGATTCAGAATATTCAAAACTTCATCATAAAACTGTTTTTTAGTAAAATTTTTTCCTTTAGCAATCAGATTCGATAACACAAAGGCTTCCACTGATGACTTCTGATACAAACTAGTCCACCAATTCTCACCAGAGGGCATCTCCATGAATGGGGAGGTGGGTATTGGACAACCATAGTGCTCCACAGTGGCTTGATAGGGAATTGCTGAAAAGCCTAGCCTCACTGCATTTTGTAGCTCATTAATTCGACGACATACAAAACATTCAAAATGTTCAATGAAGTTACCTTTCACAAGATCATTGTTAATTCCCCACTGACGTTCCTCCATGGCCTCCACTAGCCTCTTATTAGTGATAGTTGCATTGAGTTTATGTAGAAGATATTCTTTATACAGAGCGTCATTCTCATTTAAGTCCTGCAGGAATTTCGCTAATTCTTTAGGACTTCTGAAATCCTGAACTAAAACGGCAGAATTCTCATTTGGGAGCCAATCCTAAAAGGAAAGGAAAAGCACAAATTAAATGTAAACAAAGTTAAAAAAACAAAATAGCAATTTTACACCATTTGTAAGACAGAAAATTGCTAATTAATTTTGGCAATGCTGTAAGTTTAATGTCACAATGTTTTATCACACTGAAACTTAAAAATCTAAGCTGATAAAAATTAAAATAAAAACATAAAATAATAAAAAAGGAATCCAATTGCTTTTCACTGAACTTTCAAAATATTCAAAAAATAAGAAAACTGAAATCACAAGATCAATTTTTGCATTCCATCTGGACTGTTCTACTGAAGATCTGTCTAATTCAAAGTTAGTAATCATTGTGTCACCACAAGCTATTATCATTCAATTGTAATTTCAAATTCCTTTTTGTAATAACAAGCAAGCAAAGAAATTTCAGCAAACCTTATAATTCAAACTTCTTCTTTCACCAAATTTTCCCTTATTTAAATTCAAACCAAATTTTCTTTAAGTAAAAACGAAACAAAAATAACAAAACAATATAAGACTTACTTTTCATCCACAAGCAGATATCTTTATAGGATTTTTTTTTTTTTGAATTTAAAATGTTTATTTTACATAAATAAAAGAAGTAATTAGTTTTATATAATTTATATTTCTTTACAATTCTTTTTCTTTTCAACTTTTAAATAACAACCACATGAGCAGATATTGTTGAAGTTATTTTACAATTTTACAGATCTCATGATTTATCTAATTTTAGAACTAAATGTTATTATTTCAATAAACTTTCCAAATAGTAAAAACAATAAGATATAATTATTATTGCATACCGAAACAGTTGGTGATCCATAGTACACAGGAACTGAACCCAGAATCAATGGTCTCCATAATTTTTCAGTAATGTAATCATCACAAACAGCATTTTCAAAGGATAATGTGAACTTATATTGAGCCATTAATTTATAGAAATCAGGATGATCCATGCCTTCAATTGGATCACTTAAACTGAAAAACAAACAAACAAACATATAATTGTTGGAATCGCAGTTCAGCCTCCAAAGCTTAAATAAACAAGAAACAAAACATATAATTGTTTTCGTTTTTTTAAGCAGAATTATCTATTACAATTTATTAAAAATAATATAATAAGAAAAGAGCTTACATGATTAAGTATTTGCACTGCACAGTATTGTTAATCAGAAGATGGAAGTGAGTGAGGGTGCAAATTAAATTCAATACGTCAGGTTAGAAATATACAAGTAGTAAATAATTAAAAAAACAAATTAGATATAATAAAAAAGACAGTATAAGAAATGATATGTTTATGATGGCCTATTGCAATTAGCAGTTATAATAAAGGTAATGAGATGAAGTGAAGATGCTACCTTAGATTGAACAATAAGGAAATTGAATGCTCAAATCAAATGGTAAATTACTGCATTGGAACATTATTAAAAAGAGCCAATGATGTTTTTAGCTGTAGTAAGGATGATATTTTGCTTCCAAAGCAGAGGAACAGAATAATCTCTTTGAAAGCTCTTTGTAGCTTGCTATTAAATGGCAGATATTTTTAAAATAGGGATATGTTTATGCATTTGTAAGAGCTGTAATTTTATAAATTTATTGTAATTGGGCTTATTTCAGCCAAAGAGATTATGTGAACAGAAGCTGTCATTGAAACTTAATCAGTTTTCTGTACTTTTATACAACTGGATGTATATTTGTATGTTTTATACAAATGATGTTGAATTTTTTTTATAATCGTTTCAGGCCAACTAAGGACCACATTAAGATAACTATTTTCTTCTCTCTTCCTTCCTCTTTCTCCAAAACTCCTTCATCCTTTCCGAATGGACTCTTTTCCTTTCATCCGACCATTTGGCTCCAGTTGTTTTCCTTTTCCCTGTGTCTTCCTGAAAACCTTTGAACTTCTTAACTTTTAGTCTGAATTTGTCTCTGCTGAGTAGGGTCTCCCGATCAATCTGCATTTCTGCTAAGTCCTTTATTGCTTTGCCACTCCACCCATTTTTTTTGTCTGTTTTCCTGTTTTGGAAGAAAGTATGGATTTTCTTTGTTAATCTATCTTCATTCATTCTCTCTAAGTGCCCATAAAGGGTAACACGTCTTTTCCTGATCTCATCCGTTATTTTAGGGCATTGCAAGTAAATTTCTCTATTTGGTCTCAAAACCCAATCGCCATCTTTATTCTTGATTGGACCTAATATTTTTCGCAAGATTCTTCTTTCTTTCTTTTCCAAATCTTCTAGTGCCATTTTGCATCCAGTTAGTAATAGTGTTTCTGACCCATAAAGCACTTCAGGTTTTACAACTGTATTATAATGTCTCAATTTAACGGCTTTAGATAAACATTTTTTATTATACAAATTTCTTACTTTCATGTATGCTCTTTTCATTTTTTCAATTCTAATTTTAATTGCTTCTTTTTCACTTTTAAGATTTATATTTTCACCCAAATATTTAAAGTTATCCATTTTATCAATGTTGCCGTACTTAGTTTTAAGAATTCCTGGTGAATTGCCTTCATTGGTCATGTATTTAGTTTTTTCAAAAGATATTTGTAAACCCACTTTTTCTGCTGTCTCCTTTAGGAGTTCCAGTCTTCTTTTTGCATTTTCTATGTTTCCATCTAATATTACTAGATCATCCGCGAAGGCCAAGCAGTTGATTGATACTTTAGATCTACCCAACATAATGTATTTATTAAGTTTTAGTTTTTCCTCCTCACTTATCCATTCTCTTGTAACTTTTTCCAACACGCAATTAAATAGGAGTGGGGACAAACCATCTCCTTGTCTGACTCCTGATTCAATTTGGAAAGGACTAGAAATTGTTCCATGGAATTTAACTTTAGACACCGTGTTTGTCAAAGTTTGTTTAATTAATTCCAGAGTTTTCTTATCAACTGAAAATTCTTTTAGGGTTTTAAAAAGAGAATCTCTGTCAATCGAATCATAGGCCTTTTTAAAATCAACAAATATTAGCACTATCTTCTTATTTGATATTTTCAAGTATCTAATTATTTGTTTAAGGTTTAGAATTTGTTCTGGACAGGATCTACTACTCCTAAACCCAGCTTGATATTCTCCAATATGTTTATCCAGTTGAGGATTTAGTATGTCCAAAAAAAGCTTTGGATAAGATTTTGTATTCTACAGGTAATAATGAGATTCCTCTGTAATTATTAATGTCTGTTTTATTCCCTTTCTTATGAAGTGGGTGAATTAATGCAACCTTCCAATTTTCTGGAATTGTCTCGGTGTCCCAGATCTTGTCCATTTTTTCTTTTATAATTGTGGCACCTAAATCTCCACTAGCTTTTAGAATCTCTGCTGTGATGCCATCTTCACCTGGGGCTTTGTTGTTTTTTAGTTGTTGGATGTATTTTTTAATCATATCAAGACTTGGTGGTTCTGAATCTTTATTAGGGATGCTATCATGAAATTCCAGTTTTTTGGTCGGTTTTTCACAATTCAGTAACTTTTCAAAATATTCTGCTAATAGCTTACAGTTTTCGTCATTATTAAGTGCTAGTTTTCCATTTTCTTTCCTGAAGCATAGAGATTGCGAAACGTACCCAGACATACAATTATTAAATGTTTTGTAGTAATCCCTTGTATTATATTTTTTAAAATGTTCTTCTATAGATACAAGTTGTTCCTTTTCAAACCACCTCTTTTGTGCCCTAATAGTTTTATCCGCTTGTTTCTTGTCAGACTGATAGCTATTCCACTTACTACTTGTTTTCCTGCTATACCAATTGTTCCAAGCTTTTTTCTTTTGTCTAAGAGCTTCTTCACATTTATTATTCCACCATCTGTGCTTTCTCTGTTGGTTCTGTGGAGCTATGTCAAATGCAGTATGTTGAATCATTTCTGTAAAGTTGTTGGCATCAATCCCCGCTTCCTTCAGCTTCTCTTGAAAATCGCACTCCTTTTCCTTCAAAGTTTCATTATTAATTCTCTTATTCGTCCTGGTTTGTTTACGGATTTTACATTTTGGAATAAATTGATGTTGAATTATATTATAGACTAATAAAAATTCAGCAGGATATTCTAAATATAAGGAAATTACTGTTATATATAGTTTATCAACAGAAAGGATAGGACTGGTAATCTCTAGTTCCTTTTTGTTTCCTTTTGCATTGAATCCAAGTATGTACTTGGTTTAATTAATTCGTTCTTTTGATTTTCAGTTAGGAAATTGTTTAGTTATGTTTTTACATATGACTTTTTTCCTGACTTAAAAAGCTTTTAAGTTAAGCATAACTCCTCAAAAATATCACTTTTCTTATTACTTTCGATTTCACTAAAGCCTTTGAAAATGGCCATCATAGACTTCCTATTACTGCCTTTCAGCAAAGCAGATTTAGCTGCAATTAGTTCTCTTCTAGTTTAACTGACTATTTTCAATGTATTTCTCTCTTCATTCTAAATTCTCATATGATAAAATCATTAAAGGTGAAAGGGCAACAGGATTGATTATAGTCCCATTTCTCTTTTCTATTTATACAGCATAACTTTTAGTTGCATTAAATACTGCTCTTATCATTTATATGCAAATAATCTCCTTTCCTATCCAATGCTTTTGTTCATCTGAACAAAGATATGCAGAGCAACTATAATTTTGCCCTTAAATCCAAAAAAAAAAATGTAATCACATCATCATTAGCACTTAACAGCAACTTTAGTAACTTAATTTAAATGCTACATTAGATCAATAAATAAAACATCTTGAGCTTGTTTTTAAAAAGCATAGAAGTAAAATATGCAACAATTACAGCTTCCATGTTATATATTATTAATTAATAGACATAAATGTTCCTTACCAACAACACTAAGTCCACTCTTTATAATATGAAGATGTTGTCTCATTTCAATTGTTGTTACCTAGTCTGTCAGAATTCAAACAACTATCTAAGGTTTAATACTGAGTTAAAATGCCTGCAATAGCTTATTTTAATCTTAAGCAATGTGACAGGATTTAAATTTACAAAGTAAACTAAATTGGCTTCAAATGAATCATCTGTAATCCCTTTACTTTGGAGTTTTAATGTATCACCTAATAACAATCACTTTCCTATATCTTGTCATAACTATTCAACCAGATTAAAAGATATCTCTGTCAAAGACGTAAGACAGCCAGACTTCAATGATCCTTATTTTATTTTGAGACAAAAATCTGAAACAATATTACAAACAACATTTCTCTCTTTAATAGTTTTAAAGCATTTACGTGATCTTCAACAATGCAAGTGTTAGATCTGTCATTTGCCAATCTGTTTATCAACCTATTGCTATATTTTAAAGAACTAATTTACATTGACTTTATGTATATTTCCATTGCAATATACTTGCATTCCTCTAGAGCTTTATATTATATTATATAAAGTTTTATTCTGACTAAGAATCATAACATTTTTATCTTTTAAAAATTATGATAAGAGCAGTTATAAGTACTAATTCACTTTTTTAAAACTTGTTCTTTGATGTCTGTGTTTATTTATTCTTATATTAATATTAAAAAAAGGCTTATATATACTAGTATTTGGGAACTAAATAAATTCCCTTTTATATCCTCCATATAGCTGCTATTATTTAATCTGATGTGTGTTTCAAGGGTTGATATAAATGAATTTCTAAATTCCACGATCTCTTTCACTTTATTGTTTTCCATTTCCTCCAGACATTAATAATAAGTAATATTTTACTAATCAATCTCTTCTTGTTCCTTCCTTTTTCTCCCTTTGTAATTCAGTATTTTTTTTGTATGTATTTTCTGATGAAACTTCAATGTAATAGAGCAAACTATGCCTAATATTTCAAAAGTTATGGACATGATTCAACTACACTCACTGTAACAAATACCATAACATCATAACAATGCAATATTGAAAGGAAGCTTTGATTTCTTAATCTTTTTTAAATGGTCACTGATGTCTTTTCTAACTGTTAATTCAGGAACTTTGTATTCTGCAGTTTATTTTTTCCAATCAATTCTCCTTTTCCATCAAATAGCAGCTATAAAATTCTTGGAGTCTCTTCTACAAATAACAAATATCTTGACATTTTGGTTTTTTTCATTGTCTATCCTGGAAGAACTAGAAGTCTTTCCAATCCTACTTTTTGATATCTTTCTGGTTCCTTTATCGTTGTCATATCAATGTGATTTTTTTAATCAACCTATGATGTCTTTGTTCTCATTTCTATTCTCTTTTCTTTTTTGGAAAAATTCCATTCAGTTTCTGTGGCATCATTAGATAGCTATTCTTTTTTTTAAGAATCTAATTTTTTGTTATTATTTAATAATGAAATTCTAATAAACTTATTAGATGACTAATTCACATTATTAATTTAAATTCCGAGCTCTATTCTTATTTGATGAACTTCATATAGAAATCTTACATCTAATTGTTGTAAATCAATGAAATGAGAACAGAATAAAAAACTATAGAAAGCTAAAACTAAGTTTACCTTATAAAAGAGAGACAGAGCTAAAACTAAGTTTACCTTATAAAAGAGAGACAGAGTTAAAGCTAAGTTTACCTTATAAAAGAGACAGAGCTAAAACTACGTTTACCTTATAAAAGAGAGACAGAGCTAACACTAAGTTTACCTTATAAAAGAGAGA
>JAFIDM010102379.1:0-10278 GCA_023159025.1 Thereuonema tuberculata | reverse complement strand
TTCGTAATTTTTTTACATTACTCCAGCCACTTGAAGGGCACTTCAAGTGGCTGGAGTAATGTAAAAAAATTACGAAATTACCTACACTTAGTAAACTTTGACCACGACTTAATTTAAACCCCTATATGAGTAGATACACCCTTTCTACGTTATTTACAAAAGTTTCGTTCATACTTGTCGCCGAATTCAATATGAAAACATTTTTATTCTGACACACTGCACGGCAAAGGGTCTGTCGGCCATTTTGAAGTGCCCTTCAAGTGGCTGGAGTAATGTAAAAAATTACGAAATTACCTACACGCAGATAACTTTGGCCACAACTTAATTTAAACCCCTATATGAGTAGATACAGCCTTTCTACGTTATTTACTAAAGTTTCGTTCATTCTTGTCGCCGAATTCAATATGAAAACATTTTTATTCTGAGACACTGCACGGTGAAGGGTCTGTCGGCCATTAGAAAGTGCCCTTCAAGTGGCTGGAGTAATATAAAAAATTACGAAATTACCTACACGTAGTAAACGTTTACCAAAACTTCATTTGAACCCCTATCTGATTACATACACGCAATATGAAAACATTTTAACACGTTAACTACGAAATGTTAACTACGTGTAGGTAATTTCGGAAATTTTTTACATTACTCCAGTCGTTTTGAAGGGCACTTCCGAATGGCTGACAGACCCTTTGCCGTGCAGTGTCTGAGAATAAAAATGTTTTCATATTGAATTCGGCGACAAAAATCAATGAAACTTTAATAAATACCGTAGAAAGGGTGTATTTAATCAGATAGGGCTTTCAAATAAGTTTTGGCTACACTAGGTGTAGGTAATTTCTGTGTAGAGTAATTACATTACTCTAGTCGTTTTTTGAAATGTACTTCGTAATGACCGTCAGACCCTATGGTGACTGCACACGGGGAAGGTTCTGTCTAAGGATGGACCCTTCAAAAGTGCTGGAGTTATATAGACATTGTTAACGATTACAAAATATTAAATTTAAGTCCTATGTGATGAAATACATGATTTCTACTTCATTTACCAAAGTTTCATTAATTTTTCTCCCCGAAAAGTATTGTGATAAATAAATAAAGAAAGAAAGAAAATTACTATAGAATACGAACAGTGTCACTTCAACTAGTGATTTAATGCAATAAAATGTCAAAGCATTTTTTGATATTTTCTTTATATACATTGGGCATATAGAGGTTGCCCCACTCCTCTTAAAATCTAGAACTATATAATTTACACCCTGGGTTTTTTTGTTGTTTTTTTTTAATCCTTTATTTTGTAAGATGACTAGTTGAGGTGATCTGGCCCTCTTTGAAATTTTAAAGATTCTATATTTTTTTTGGTTAAGGAGTCTGCTCCTTATCTTGTCTTTCTTTGAAGTGAAGTCCTATATATATGCCCATAATTCTGGAGTAAGTGTAAAGATGCTAAAAGTCTAGAATTGGCAATGACTCTTGGCTTTGTGCTGTAATATTTGGCCAAGCACCAAAATATACCAATGATAAGTAATACAGCTGGCAATTGGTGGTGGATTTGTGGCTATACAATACAAAATGATTAGATTTTTTTCCACTATAGTAGAATTAATCTACAGGGTGGCTGGGAAGTTCCCATACCTCTTAATTAGTAGTCATATTTTAAGAAAACATTAAATGTCCAATGTGTCTGTGTGTTCACCATCATGCTGTACTTACAATTTCATATGCCGCCACATCCTATCTGATATTTTTTGGAGCATGACCCATATGATGGATTTGAAATGCGTCCTCAACTGCATTGCATAATTCTTCATTTGTAGGAAAATGACATTCAGACATATAGGTCTTGATTATTCCTCCCATTTTGTTGTCCGGCATTGTGAGATCAGGCATTTGTGCTGGCCATTTCAATTGAACTGGCAATGCTGGAGAACTGTGACCAATCCAGGGTCCTGGAAAATGTTCTTGAAGAAAGCAGCAACAGTAAGAACGAAATGAGCAGGTGCCCCGTCCTGATGTTGACCATATGTGTTTGATACCTGTGTCTTCAATCTGTGGGATTAACCATGTTTGTAAAATGTGTAAATATGTTTCACACTTAACATGACAATAAAAAAATATGGTCCAAATAAATGATTTGATGTCATCACAGCCCATATCATTATATGAGGTGGATTCCTCCCCAACTCCATTGTGTAATGAGGGTTCTCTTTCGTCCAGAATTTAACATTTCTGCTGCATGGACTGCTATAAATTGCAAATTCATCTGAAAATAGCATCTTGCATGGGACATTGCATTAGGGAACTGTGCTAATGGAATTAGCATGGCATGGCATGCTTTGGCGTGCTGATTCCAGTCTCCATCCGATAACTCGTTGAGACAAAATAGTCTGACTTTTAGGTCTTTGTTCGTGTGATCCTGCATTGTTGTCCTCGGTCCAAGTTTAGCAGCACATTTACGTGTTGATTTCACAGGAGATTGTTGAATTGAAGCAATGACTGTGGCACATATTTCTAATCGTATCTTCTTTCTTCCACTCCGCGGCCTATCTTTAACACTGCCTAAAGCAAAAGCATGTTTCTCCCAATGTCGCTTTTCGAGACAAGGCCTTATTAAATCTTTCCTGGAATGCTCCCATTATTTGTCTCATTGTCTGTACTGTGTGTTGTCGTTCAGGCACCCACACACTTACCACTAACTGCTCCTAAATAGTGTAACTATTACCACTTATGTCTGCCATGGCTGAACATTGCAATCTGATTGACTGCAATACTCATACCCTTCATTGAATGCAATAATACCATCTGCATTCCAACACGAACATCTGTAGTCTATTGCTAGCTGCATTCTAATGTCAACAAAGGAAATATCATTCAGCACTAAATATTTCCATTAATTACTATATAGTAGGGAATACGGGAACTTCCCAGCCAACCTGTACATTAATGGAAATTGTACAGAATTAAGGAGCCTGGTAATTTGCATTGAATTTGGGATATATGTTACAAAGAAGCTATATAACAAATGAATACAATTTGGTCATTGGCAATAATGATTCCAGACATGATGATCTGGAATCAATAGGATGCATCATCAACATGTGCTGGGGGTGGGGGCTAAGGATATTGTAAAAAAAAAAAATTGTTTTAATGATCATTTTCTAAAATAATAAGATACAGATACGTCAGTGCTTAAAAGGTTTTCTTCTAGTTTTTTCTTTCTTAATTTTTGGGTTTGGTGGGTGCTTCAGCTCTATTATCTCCCCCTCCCCCCTTGTGAGTGAGCCACTGGACAGTAACACACTACCATATTCTGTCTAGCATCAAATCATAAAGGGTACAGATGAATTCCGAAGGATTGCATTCCAGAGCATCAAAGTTTGTCCACCGGTTCCCCAACCGTTTCTGCAGGAAGCACCCTTGCTGTTAGAAGTTGTCACATGGCATCCCAAACACATTCAATAGGAGACAGATAAGGCATCTCATTGAGCAGTCCATGTCTGTATGCCTTCCATGGATTGTCTGATAATGGCTGCAAAGATGGGAACAGACATTATCCTGTTGAAAAATTCCTTTGAAATGGTCTGCTATGATGGATGCCAGTATCAATGTAATCGCAAAATTCAACACATTGTATTTAAGTCATTGTAACTGTCTTTGAAATGGCACTTCATAACACAGGATCAGAGCTGCATCCTTTCAGTAATGACAATTGGATGGGGCATTTCACAAACCTTCCAGTGACCATCTTGCTATCCTAGACCAAAGGTGCTATATTTCCAGCCACTTTTTTGCACAAAAGCAATTTCAGTTTAAGAGTTGTAATGGGTTTGTATAGATTATCAAATATCAAAGCCCAAGAAATGGACAGATTTGCTTTTACAATTGTCTATTGTACTACAAAATACTTTATTAAATGTATGCACCGGTCACATAAACATGGTTTTTCCATAGCAGCTGCAAAGTGCATTACAATTCTCAATTTTGCCAGCTAAGCTATGTTCTAACATAAATATATACACTCACTGACAAAAAAAAATTTGTACAGCACGAAGAAGCATTGATTCAAATCAAATTTTATTAGTGTGATGATAGAGACAAAGGACAGGAGTGATTACAATATCATAGAAGCGGGACAATGTCCGGCAGAGCTGCGGTACACAATAAAGTCACCTTTAATCCTTTGTTGGGCGACCACATGTCTGTATAAATGCGGTAATATGGTCGGGCATAGAGTCAAACCGACACCATATGTTGTGTTGCGGCTGATTTGCCCATAGTTCTTGCAAATGACACACTAAATCACGAACATTGCTACAGTTGGCATCCCATCTGGTCCCAGACATGCTTTATTGGCAAGTGAGTGGGCAGGCTAAGGAAGTGTTGCAACATGACGCAGGCAGTCCTGAGAAACTCTAGTTGTGTGCGGACGAGCATTATCTTGTGGAAAATTGCTCCTGGGTGCACAGCTAGGAAAGGCAGCACATGAGGCAGCAGGATCTCCTGAACATACTGCTGGAATGTCAATGACCCTCACAGCACGACTAGTGCCGAATGACTATCATATGCGATGGCACTCCAGATCATCACACATGCAGTGGGGGCTGTATGCCTTTATAAAGTGAGGTTGGGATTGTAGCACTCACGTATAGCCCTCCAAACCCTGACACAGTGGTCATCCATTCCCAGACAAAAGCAGGATTCGTCGCTAAAGACCGACATTCCATGTTGCTCTCTGCTGTCACCACAGCAAATGCAGCTGACAATGTTGAGGTGTTGAAGGTACAAAACGGAAGAGGCATCTAGAATGCAGATTCACATCTGCTAGGCATTTGGAAATGATTCTGGCAGAGACAGGGTTCCCTTGTGACCCTGCCATTTGTTGCTTGATAATGAACATGAAAGCCATTGGATCTGTTCGTGCCTCTCTGACAAACAAATAATCCTCTATCATGGTGGTCTGTCTGGATCATCCAGAGCCGATCTGCCATGTAGAGATACTTTCATAAGTCCATTTCTGCCAACATTGCCTAAATGGAGGGCAATTCTTTGTGCTATCCAGCCGCCTCTCGCAGCTCCATGATATTGATGTGTTGTTCAGCGGGTTCTCGGCATCAGTGATGTGTTGTTCGGCGGCAGTGATGTGTGGTTCAGAATGAGTGGGACAGAGTCAAGGGTTCGGTCTAAGGTATCTACATTACATTTATTTACAATTAATTACAGTTTATATACAGGATTAAATAGGTCATCGGATTCTCAAATCCAGGTTAATATTATACATTATGGGATTCTCAAATCCAGGTCGCTGTCAGAGCTTCCTCTTCGGTTCGCCATCCAGGAGAGGGGAGGCGATCTCGGATTCTGAGAGTCCTCGGCTTGGCCAATCACAGCGCGGCCTTCGACGCTGGCGTCTGGGGGTCTTTGTTTGGAGCTCTCTGCGTGGTCCGTCAATGCTACGTCACAGCTCCTCGCCGACATCGCATCAATATGATCTCTCTAAAATTCATTGAGTTGTTTGTTCTGGCGTCTAAGGCATGTTTATTGCTCACAGATTTCGCCTGATCACCTTACAGTGAATGTGGACTCCACTGTGTGTGGACTTGCAGCTTTGATGCAGGATGAGTGGCCGTTGCACAATTACACCAAACGTTATTCATTTGCATATCTACTCTCATCGTAGCTATTTACTTACTTTCGTATTTATAGAATGGCTTTTTTCTTGGTGAGGAAATTTTTATGTCAATGAGTGTAAATTCAGCAACAAAAATATATAATTTTCTATGTATGACATTTCTTGCTGCATGACAATAAGCACACATTTTTTTACCATCTCAACTGCTACCAACAGGATCTGGCTTTGCAGATGATCTCCTATGAGAAGTTTTACTAAACTCGTATGCTGTGTTCTCTTGGTAAACAGTAGATCTGCCTCAGGCAAACTGTCGTAAGTGTAAGACAGGTATCAAGATGCTGTAATGTGTAGTACGAGCCATGAAGCTCATCATGATCCAATCAAATTAAGAAAAATTCCATTTTTGGGTCTTCGATATTTCAGATATTGGTAATTTAAAGAACTGCAAATGGAAGAGACCATTTAGGCCAATCAGAAGACTTTTTAAAAGATCAAGACTTTTAGGTCTTTTAATGAAACATTTAGCAAGATGATAAGATCTGTGAGATAAGTTGCTTTTATCCCCCAACATTGATTAAGTTTCACAAATAGGAAGTCAACTCATAGCTTTTTGTTTGGTAAGTTTAGCACCTGGAGTTAATATAAATCACATGGATTAATCGAATCAGGAAAATGGTTGAGAATCCATTAATCAGTCACAGTATTCTTCTTCCTAGTACTGGCAGAATTCATAATCCAGTTACTCAATGAGCCTCTTATATATCAGCTGATCTTTACATTCAGTTGCTCACCAGTCAGTCCTTAATTAACAGCCTGTGAATCATCTATTGTAAGCAGTGACCTTACTTTTTTGGATGGATGTGGATCCTCTCAGCATCATTCTGATCACAATGTCATTGTAGTGATTGTATTGAATGTCCTACCTCTCATGGCTGAGATATTAGTCATAGCTTCTGTCAACAGTCATTCCCCCTCTTGATCTTAAAACATTATCTTCCCTTTTCACATCAAATCTGAGAATTACTGCAGAACTGATGTCAATATCCATGCCATCTACAAGGATCACTCCAAAAGTAATGCACATCATTTTTAAAAATTTAATTTTCTATTTAGAGATTCACTATTAAGTGGGGAGATACATGCCTTAAGAACAAAATGTCATTTTTGTATATAATTGCCGTGGTGTTCAATAGCCTTACGCCACCTTGGAACGAGTGCCTTATGCCTACCTGGTACAACTGTAGGTTGGTGTGCCTGAGCCACTGTTTAATGGCCATTTCAAGGGAGCCATTATTTTCAAACTTTGTTTAACAAAAAAAATCCTTGAGTTTGCCAAAGAAATGGTATTCCGATGTTGCCAGATCAAGGCTTTATGAAGGATATGGCAACGCTGTCCTAGCAAGTTTTCTAATCGCTTCCATAGCTTAATGACTAACATGTGGCCAGGCATTGTTGTACGTCTGTTCACACCCTCCACATTCTCAGCCATTCTTGTGGTGTGTGGTCTGACGTGGCATTGCACATCTCCATACATCTTTCTCACAAACCAGGAATTCAATAACAGCACATTGCTTCTACAGACAACAAGAGGTGCAGCCATCTTTCAGGATTGCTACAACCATGCCACATGTGGGAACGGGTTCAATTACATTTGAATAGAGGCAGGAAGGATGCTTCTGTGAACTACAAAAATAGTAAATCTGTTAACAAAAAATTAAATGAAAAAAAAAGTGTTGTGCATTACTTTTGGAGTGATCCTCGTATATACGCTATGCTCCACTAAGTGTTTTTTACCTCTAGATTTTTTGTTATTTACAAAAGATGAAGACTTTGATGACAGATTGTAAACAAAACCATGTCTGCTAATGATTTTTTAATTGTTATCAAATAAATAGCCTTTTTGATTTTTGGAAAGCAATCAAAGAAATGAGTTTTCCCATTGACCCAGGAAAAACAAACAGTTTCAATACCTAACTGAAAGTCAAAAACAAATATATTCAACCAAATTTCAAAACTTTTCACATAATGTGTTCGAAATGGTGCCCATTCATGATAATGGATTTATGAACTAGTATCAGCACAGTTTCACTGATTCCATGAGAGCATAGCATTATGCGTCGTTGTGAATCCTGTGGTGTAGAAGTTGGTGTGATGTATATAGTGCTGAATTTAGGAACTGTGGGCCCCTAGGCTGAACCTGTGGCGCGGGCCCTAACAGACATTTTTTTTTTTTTAAATTAACCTACAAAAACCGCATTTTCAGCAATTATCCAATTAAAAACTTAAAAATAAACGTTTAAAGTTTATTATTAAATTATAGAAAATTTATATGCGACATTTCTATACAGTATTTAGAATTTGATGAATTCATGAGAAACTTCCGGCTGGCAGGTAGTGGGAGATATTCTTGTCAGGCTGGTCAAACACCCAAACACTACATTAAGTGTAACCAAATGCAAATGATAAATGATGATTACGATCACCAAACTTTTACACTATTTATTTACTAAGATAAACCTAATTTAAAAAATTGACGTAGAATCATTTTTCACCTGGACAGTGGTCGCGGGACCTTTGTGGTGGGGCCCATAGGCTGCATTCTAGGTAGCGTATGCTTAAATACGGCCCTGGGTGTATATGTGATATTTAACATACCCCACAATAAAAAGTCAAAAGATATGAGAACTGATATTCTCGCTAACCATTGTATCGGCCCTTGGCACTCTATCCAGCGATCATCTAGAAATCTTCAACTGCAGACAGCTCCATCGTTTTGGGACGCAATTTCTCTATGTTGCCGAAGACATTCTATCTTTGTACTGATCTACTTGATCCTTTAAGATCAGGTCACATATCTTAGGCCATTCAGAATACCACTGTAAGACAAAGGTCTGACAATGTGGGTTCCAATAATTGCACACCACACATTGAAGCACCACTGCCTCTGATGATTTGTCCCGCCTTGGATTTTATTTACTCCAGTAATGAATGTTATGGAAATTCATCACACCATCTTTTGTAAATTGGGCTTCATCAGTCCACAAAATATTTAATATTATTTGGATAATACGCATCATTGTTCGTCTTGATGAATACCTTCTGTCAGCATAAGACTCGACTTAAATTCTGACAGCCAAATGCATGTTTTTCTATCTAATCACAGGGTCTTGTGTATGAGTTCATTTACTGGATATGAGCCAATCTGGCATTCAGTGGTTGGTGTTGGCTAAGTTGGTAGCTACCTTTTTCTTATCCATTAACAGGAATACATAGAATATGAAAATCTCTGACATTTCCTACTGGAAAGTGGTTTCGCCTGATTTGAATATTTCACATTTCATAAATTAGGCCATCCAAAACAAAAATTGTAAAGAGAGAAAACAGATGATTTCCTTTAGAATCTGTCATCAAAAAAGTCTCTTATCATTTGTATATTGCAAAAAAATCAAGGGATATCACTTACCTGGACACCCTGTATATTCACTGCTGGTTATTCACATTTGTTGGTGATATTGTACATCTGTACACTTTATATAAGTACAATGTTTAATAAACATTACCTGCTGATTGTAGGATTCAGAGACAGTTCTATCACGTCATCCATTTTATCAGAATATGATGGATGTTTACTTATCCAAATGCACAGTTACTAGGTTACTCTCTGCAACTCTTAATGGCTTACAAAATGCAGCTTAACACTGAATAAAACATTCATTATTCTGGAAGATATCTTACACAAAGTACTTTGTGTGATCCAGTGTGAAAAATGTCAACAAATAGATATATAAATTCTATATAAACTGCCAGACAGCTTTCTGAAAGCAGCAACAGACTTTATAGTCAGAAAACAGTTTTGAAATCACAGGATGAGACTCAATTCAGCCTCATTGTTTGTTCTCAATTGTCAGTAGTTTTTTTGTTATTTTAATTTGTAGACATCAATTCATATAATAATGTTTTACTCTACAAATTTAAATATAATAAATATACATAGTATACTTAATGAAAGTTTATTTATTAATTTACTTCTAAATTATTATAAATATAACTTAATTATTTATTATCTAAATTATGTTGTTGTTTTTTTTTTATCTGAAATTTAA
Organism: Thereuonema tuberculata; assembly: GCA_023159025.1. Classification (NCBI taxonomy): domain Eukaryota; kingdom Metazoa; phylum Arthropoda; class Chilopoda; order Scutigeromorpha; family Scutigeridae; genus Thereuonema; species Thereuonema tuberculata. Next base: position 555 of record JAFIDM010102379.1, on the reverse strand, counting down.
GTATAAATGCTTAGTAAATATAAATTATAAATATTCTTAATTTATTTTAAAGATATCTTTTTTTTTTCTCTTTCTTCCTTCATTCGTTTTGTAACGCTGAATTTTTAATGAAGGATTTTAAAGATTATTATAAACTAAAATTTTAAAAATTAGTTGAGCAATTAGTAATATCCAAAGGATTTAATCAACTGTTCTAAGATATTATTGTAAAATTAAAAATGATACCCACCTGTCCTATAATTTATTGAAACAATTTAAGTGCATATGTAATTAATGTTTTTATATCATTGGGAAATAATAGTAAAAAAAAATATATAACTAAATTAAAAAATTATAACTGAAAACAATTACAAATGTTTTTAATTTTATGTTTTTGGAAAGTTATATATCTGAATCTTTTGTTAAAAAAGTAAAATATGTTATTTTAAAATTTATTACAAAACCATTATTTAAAAATTCTATCATCAGAAATTGCAGTTAATTATGAAGTCTGGAAATTTAGAATTAATATACAGGGTGTTTCAAAAATACACGGCATAATTTCAGGTATGTATT
>JAFIDM010102378.1:0-10278 GCA_023159025.1 Thereuonema tuberculata | reverse complement strand
TTGAATTTCACTAGCCTCGCCCTGACGTTGTCAGGTTGAGCTAGTCACGTGGTCCCTAGTTGGCCAAAATCGATAAAAGGAAGGAAGAGCTGTTGGTGAAAAGGATGTTGCAAAGGTGGTAGGAGATAAAATCTCCAAATACATCATTTTTGCGGGCAAGTATAATAAATCCGTTGAGGCGCCTTGTGAAAGCAAGAGCCCTATCATTTGTTATACCATCTAATTTTTATATTGGCATGTTGTTGGAGGTAAGATAGGTTTTCAAAAAAAAGAATATATCTTCACATCGTGTATGATCTTTTAAAGGAATAACCTGCAATATTTATACGAACCAAGAGTAGCAGCTTTATTTGTGTCAGTGAGTTTTGTGAATATAGATTGTTGGATAGGTAAGCGATTTTTAAGCTGCTGAACGATTTGCTTTCTTCAGTTACTATTTGAAGGAAACTCAGGATTTACTTTCGAAAGAGTTGTATCTTTCCACATTACCTTTCTTCCCGACTGCGACGCTGGCTTTGCACAACAAACATACATACATATTTGCCATTTTACTTGAGTAAACAAGGTAGGGATAGTGATTAGTAAACCAATCACAATGCTGCGCAGCGGCTTCTGTTACGTCATTTATGTTGAATTATTACTTTAATTTCCTTATTATTATAAATGTGATTGTTGCGAATGCAAAAGGCGCAATTGTTGCGGTTATTCTGATTGTTGAGCTAATGAGAATTTGAGATTTTAATGATACTTGTTCACAGACGGTCGGAAAACCGTGAATATAAGGCGTCTGATACTTGTATCAGAAGTCTAAAAATTTAGGCTTCCCGCTCAGAATGGAAGCAAAAAAGTTTTTAAGTCGGAATTTTTGGATGATGCCAGGAATCACACTGTCACTTGGAACGTGTTCCTGAAACCGCTCCTTTACATATTCAAGGCTGGGAGCATCGTTTCGTCGTAGACTATGTGAACGATTGTAATATTTGTCAAAAAATCCTTTTCTTCTGTGCTCAGGACCATTATTGCCTCGACTAATTCAAAACCTAATATTAGTGACGGTACAGTTTAAATTCAGAGAAACCGTGGTGTTGGGACACGCCCTATTATTGCGTGGGATATGGAATGTTTCACTACTGTTTGTTTTATTCAGTATTGTACAAGATCATAAAGTTATACAGTCATTAAGAAAACAGTTGTTAAGAAAAGTGATTTAAGGCTAAAAAATATAAAAAAAAATTTAAAAAAATATCTCTTTAGATATTTAAAATTTCTTCATAACGAATTTGGCATTTTTTTTTTATTTTTTTTTTTTTTTTTTTATTTATTTATTTATTTATTTCTAAATTTAAAATTACAGTCCTGCTAGGTTTTCAAAATGAAATCCTGTGATGCAGGTGCTGAAAGTATAAATAATTTATATTTGTAATTTAAAAAGTATTAATCATATAAAATCATATAAAAATTATATAATTACGCAATTATACGAATTATATTTAAATTAGATTCAATTATATAATTATATAAAAATCAATATATCACAGAAATATAAAAAGAAAATCAAATACAAAAAGAAAATTATTATAAATATCATTCATTACAATCAAATTTAAGGTTCCCAAATTATTTTTTACTTATTATTCTAATTACAATTTCTTTCTTTCAATGTTTATACTGTATAACATTACTATATAACATAATGCTTATACTGTATAACATTAAAAATTTCTAAATCTAATTGTGAAAATAAAACTTTAAATAACAATCTCTCATGCCAAAATTATTCAACTAAAAAATATATAAACAAAATATCAATACACAAGACCAAAAACACACAAAATATAAATATAGTATATGTAATCAAAAATACCTAAATATTCCAGATAATTTCGCCAAATATTATTTTTTTCAGTATTTGCCTTTTTAATATACTTATTTTATTAAATTTATTTTGTTTTAATTCATTTGTAATTTGCATAAAAATCTTTAATAGAATTCTATTTTTATTTCTTAATCCAAAGTTGTTCTTAGGATTTTCATAATATAAAATCTTTATTAATGTATTTCTAGTAATATTTTCTAAGTTATAATTTCTAATTTGATTTCTAATTTTATAAAAGTTATTTATTATTAAAGAATATAATATTTTTTCTTTTGGCATTAAAATTTTATATTTTATTCTTATCTGTATTTTTTCATTCTTTGTTAATATACAATAATCTTGTATTATGTAATTCATTATTTTATTTAATATTCTATTTATGTTATTAGTGTCTGTATTACCTAAATGTACCCAACAACATAATCCATAATTTATTAATGAATCTATAAATGATTTATATATTAACATCTTGTATCTTATAGAAAAGATACCCTTTATATGTTGAAACATATATATTAATGAATTAAGTTTATTTAATATATATAAATAATGTGTTTTCCAAGAGAATTGATCATTAATATATAAACCTAGATATCTAATTGTTTTAATAATTTCAATATTTTTACAATTACAACTTTGGAAGTTTATGTCATCATCGAATAAACAATTATAATCATGATATTTTATTACTGGATTTGTATGTAAAAATTTATTTTTTGTTTTCAATATCATTAGTTTTGTTTTTTCACTATTTATTTTCATTTTATTATTGTGTGTCCAAATAATTAGTTTATTAAAGTCTTTATCAAATTGTAATGTAAAATTTTGGCATTGACATAATATGGATAATTAATCTGTCATTATTCTAGAAATCTTCAGTTCTTCAAGTTGTTTTAGGAATGTCTTATATTGTTGATATCCACAACAATATAAAAATATAACTTCTTACTGCATTTCCTGATAGAAGGATTTATTTTGCCATTATTTAAAATATGATGGAATATTAGAATTTTTTACCTTCGGTAGAGATCTAGAGACCTTGCAATGCATTCCTGGAACGGCAACAACATTTGGTACAAATGATCTTGGAACATGGAATACTGGATCGTGATTAGTTAAAACCAATGATATTTTCTCTTCAAGTTCCGAAATGGACGGCACGTCTGTAAGGAATTCGTTAACCACTCTTTGGTAGTATCTCTTGTAGAATATTTCTCGCATAGCAATTTCATCTGAGAAAAAGAACAATTGACAGTCATCAGATTTTCTCTTAAAGTTCGTTCTATAAAATAAAATTCCTACGACATCAACTAACAAGTCAGGATATTAGTTAAAAGTTGTTGTTTTTTTTTTCTTATACTGTTTTAAATTATATTCTTTTAAAATAAACAGAAAATGTAAGTTAAAAATTGCTTATTAAAAAATATACTACTCACAACCATACTTGACAGTGTTGGTAAGCCTATAACGAAAGTTTATTTTATTATTTCGAGTTAGAAACGGCGCTGGTAGAGTTGCTGGATTGTAAGCCATTCCCATAGATGCCGCTGTCCAACCGAACACAACGCCTGGGCTCACAGAAACTGAAACATTAGCTAGAAAATAACCCACTGGATAAGAACATTCATTGAAATAAGCATTAAGAACTACAACATCGAATAAGCGTAATTTCTTGGAAGAGGCTTCCGCAATAAGTTCCTAAAGAAAAAAGAAGAATAAAAATATAAAATTTAAAAACTAAGAAATAAATGCAATGCATGAATTTTAAGCCTACTATAATGACATAATGAATTAATGAAGCTGACAATTTCTAGTAGGAGAACTCTATCTATATAATAAACGCGAGTGTTTGTTTGTCTTGAAACAGTGACGCTATTTCTCAACGGATCTTTACCGAATTTAACACGGATGTTCACATGCAACCTAGAATAATGCATGAACAACGAAAATCAGGATGCGGACTAAGGGGTGTAAACGGTGTGTGTGTGGGGGGGGGGCAAACATTCTTGAAGGGCATGCACATGTCTGAAACCTCTTTAGTTAGAAACACGAAATTTGATATGGGTGTTCCTTGTCAAAATCTGAAATGTACGTTTTCGAAGAATTTCTGATATTCGAATCCTAAGGGTTGAAAAAAAAAGGCTTTTCTGCAGGGTAGGCGCATCTTCGAAACCGCTTGAGTTGCAAACATGAAATTTGATCTGAATGTTCTTAATTCTAAGTTTCAGTTTTTAGCTTACTTGATGTAATTTGCTATTTTTGAAGAAATAAAGCGTGTTTTTAAGTTACGTGTGCAAGGCTTCCGAGAGACTCGAGGGTAGCAGGTCTATAACATAACTAGTTGCAACCCGTGAAATATTCACGGAAGTAAAACAAATACCACATTTTTGAAATACTGTGAAATTTTATATAGCGCCACAGCGCTGACCGAAAGACCATCGTTATACGATTCTTGATTTTTGAATATCAACATGCTTTCCTGACACTTTCAGCGAAATAAGTTAACCTTCATGCCCTAAAATAAAAGGCTCCTCCAAATTCAGCCTACGAGAGATTGCCCCACAATGCCTTACAGGGCGTAGGAATTATTTCTAGTTCATTTTGTTTTATTATTCACTAAACGAATCGATGCAAAAGTTTATACTAATTTGTTTATACTTAAGTATTCTTTTTTTTTTCAAAATACACTAACAAAATTAAAAATTTGCTGTAGTAGCCACAATTTGGCCGTAGATGTCTCAGCTTCCAAATAAGCTAAGTTCTGAGGTTCCAGTCGTCATTTCCGGCACATGCACTTCGCCCAGTGATGTTCCTTTGGTTTCCGAGTTGCAGTTTACAGTATTCACCGGCAGATGTCCTTTCCGTTGTGTCACTTGACGATCGCCTCCTCTTCACTGTGTTATCCGTCTATTTAAACCGCCTGTATCTTTGTTATTTTACTTGTGAATGAACAGCTAGCTGTTCGAAACATGTCAGTTTTTAATGTGTTTAAATGCTTTTTAAATTTTAGTTTGTGTGTTGGCTTTTTATTTTTCTTTTTAAAATTAAAAATACACTTTAAAAAATTCTCTCTCCAACTCTCTGCGCTCTCTCCACTTTGATGACAAACAAACGTACATCCGTTTTTTGCCTATTAATAGTATGATTTGTAACTACAACAATGCTTTTTTTTTTACCAACTGGGAAAGTTTCAGTGTTCATACAATTACAATTTCTTCGTCATTCACATCAGGACAAGTCTTTTCTGTTGTCCGCGCGACGCACGGATACTTTTGCTAGTCAATGATAAATCTGCAAACCTAATTTTTTGTTTGGGAAAATTAATCTGAATGAATATTACCAGATCAGAATACTTTCTTTCTAAATTAAATGCAATAGAGCAAATATGAAGAATACTATAATTATGAAGAATTGTAGTAAAAATAAAGTATATGAGTAGAGTATTATAGTATCAGGTGAGGATGCATCGAAGAAACACCTAGAGATAAACCATTACGACTATTGCCGCTATACTGTGACGAGTGAAGCGGACAACAGCATATGCGTATCTTACACATAACCTTCAGTTTGCTTTTTTTTTTTTTGATGAACGCATATACGGTACTTGCTGTTTATTTGACTGTCACATGCTGTATTCTTTAAAGGCGCTCTATTAGCAGCCAGTATTCAATGTTTGTCATGTATGAAAATGTTCATAACAATTATTCATGGAAGTGCACAAGACAGCAGTGTACGAATGATACTTTTTTTTTTTTTTTTTAGATTTTGTTCCCTCGCTGTTTTGGCGATTTCTGAGCAAAACTCACTAGTATCTGGGTCCGAGAAGTACGCCGAGCACCATTTTCTTTTCTTTTAGTCACGTATTTTTAAATTGATATTCGTCTGTCACTATAAGAAAAGAAATATGTATTTTAAGGATAAGCAAAGCATTTATTGTGTGTTTCGTATCACTGTTTTTATAGGTCTAGCGATATTATGCATTTAATATTTACTAGTTATTTACTAGCGTACTGGTTGAGAGGAAAACCCCCACCACCCGCCAGCTAGGGACAATGATGATGATGATGACTAGTTATTTATTGTCGTTATATGCTTTCGCTAGTGAAAATAAAGGCAGTCGTTCACTTAACCTGTCGTTATTGCTAGATGCTAATGTACTGAATATATCTTTGAAACGAAATAATCGAAAAAGAATGCATTCCGCGGCAGGAATAATATTCAGAATAGCAACCTTTCCACTAAGTGTGTAATTTTTTTTTTCTTTTTCTTGGGGAAAGGAAGGTGGTAGCGATGGTTTGGATAATTGACGGTTCGGATTAACGACAAATATTAGGTTACGAATCAGTGTAATCATGAGATTGTATATCCCGAACAGGCCTGCCCACATCAAATTCAGGGCCGACAAACCAAATGCAGTAAAGCCCCCCCCCCCCCCCACACACACACACATTATGGTCAAAATCATAGATTCTTAGCCAAAACATACCACGAAAACACCACACGATTTCATATTTCTCCCTTTTGAATATGCCACATACAGATATTAGCATTATTTTTGGGGTAAATTAATTTAACATCAACATCTACTTTTTCAAGTTCTACCCAAAAGTCTAGACATGAAGTTTAAAAAAAAATTCGTCCCATGCAAACACTATAATGCAGAATAGCTCTATGTAGATAGTTAAAGCAGAAAGTAGATTATATAAAATATAAACTTAATTACAAAAAAAGTCTAGAAGTGATAATCGAAAAAAAAAATTAAGTGTGTTAGCCTAAGTCCTTGAACAATAGGTCCCGGTGCTGTGGGTTCAACTGCCCCCTTATGGGAGCCATGATCCCGAATGTAATCGTTCAAATCAAGAGAAAAGATTAGTAAGTAAAATGTAAAGAATTAATATGAAAAGTTTAAATCGACAACGATAATTGAAGAAATGTATAAAATAGCAACCTTTTAACTTTAAAGAACACTTTAAAGAACATTTGGAGGCAAAATAACTAAAATTCGATAAGATATCTTTAAAACAGTTGGAATTCCATTATAAATTTTCAAACAAAAACCATTGTATTTAATTATGCAAACTTTTTTTGTATTTAATAGTAAAATAAATTAAAAAAAAGATTGGTCATATTTGCAAACCCATTTAAAAAAAAATTATGCCAGTGGAATTTTTAAGATTTATGATATTCTAATGTTAAATAAACATAATGTTTTAACTCTTTTAGTCCTAAGGAATTTTAGACTAAAAATACAGTGTAGGAAAGGGAAATCTCAACTATCCATCCCCACCCTTTAAACATTCCATTCTTCCAACTATTGAATAAAATGTTTATAATTATTTGGGGACCATACACTCCAATAAAAGATCAACAGTTTTATAAACAAAAAAATTACAACTGTAACATGTTTCGATAGAATATCATCTTCAGACAAAATAACAACATAGCGGCTGAAAACAGCCCTAAAATATTATCAGAACATCGTAACTAATAAACATTATACAACAATCAATGTAAGTTATAATCTTAACATAGCTTTTACAGAAAGCTGATCATTATAACAATTATTAATAACAATAGATTCGAAAAATTTACGCAAATAATCATCTTTATATTGTCCAAAAATAATAGGATTATTTGTTATAATAGTATGTCCTGTATTATTGTGATGATTTGCTGTTAGGTATTTCAAGTAATAATTTAAGTTTCACCAATGAACTAAAAACAATTGTATTAAAACAAGCATCATAGATGGTTTCATTAGATGTAATTTCATTATACACTTCTATTTCATTACCATTACTTAAAGAGGCTATTACTTTTATATATGAGCTTGATAGTAATGCTAAAAAACCAGGTTTATTACCACTTGATAACATGTTAATATTAATTGAAACCATGTTTCAACTTCAATGGTTCCAATTCAATAATAAGGTGTATTCACAGCCTATTCAAGGGACTGCCATCTTCTGCTACTTTGGCTGAAATAGTAATGCACTTTATAGACCAAACTATGGAAAAACGATATTGTAAAAGATAATGTTGAATATTTCTGTCTTGCTAATGAAATTTTAAATATTTTTAATAATCTCTGTAATGAAATAAAATCCACTATGGAAATGAGGCAAATTCCAAATTATCATTTCTTGATGTATTAGTAAAAAGATATGATCAAAACTTTGAAACTACAGTTTACAGAAAGGCTACTAATACAGAAATTACTTTGGACTATACAGCTGCAGTTCCTGTTAGATATAAGATTAATTCATTGCGATGGGCTATTAATCGCGCAATTAATATTTATAGTAATCAAATATTATTTAGGCAGGAATTACAAAATTTACGTAATATTTATACTAGTAATAATTATCTATGGCGTTTATAAATAAAAAGATTAATAAAACGCTAAAGGATAACAGATATAAACTGCAAAAAAAGAAGGTAATGAAGAGATCAAATATATATCACTACCGTATGATGAAGAAATTAATTCCGGACTAGCACCGTTATTGGGACAATTTAATATAAAACTTGCTTGTAAAGCAAACAACACAATTGAAAAGCTAATCAAATGCAATACTAAGAAAGTGGACAATTTGAACAAGTTTTATACAATATATGGAATTAAATGTGATAATGGAGAACCAAGTTGTAAGTACATAGAAGAAACCAAAAGACGGACTAAGATTCGAATGAAGGAGCACCAGAGGGCCATTAAAAAAGGTGACTTAAAATACCCAACAGCAAAACATCACAATAATACAGGACATACTACAGTGAAATCTCCACTAATGGACACTCCCGAAAAGCGGACATCCCCCAATGCCGGACAATTTTACAATCCCCAGTCCCTTAATATAGACGTTTCCATGTATTGACTTCCGATTAGCGGACACTCCCAATAACGGACAACATTCTACAGAAAATGAACGATCTTGTGTTGCTTTTCAAAAGCAATAGAATCAGGCTACAGTAATACGTAGCGTCCAGAGGAAATTTTGAAATTATGGATCACGAACTCCAACGAAAACTCCAAACATATCAAAGTTCGGAAACGGAGACTAGTGCGATCGACTCTATTGTCTTCGATTGGTTTTGCGCTGCACGAGCTAAAAATATTCCGATTAGTGGGCCATTATTGCAAGAAAAGGCGTTGGAAGCAAAGTGGACTCTGAAGGCCTTGCAAAGTTAAACGATTTAAATATTCATATTGAGAAACATGTTTTCAATGCAAAAAAGAAAAGTTAACTGATTACTTTAGTTAATAAAATTACTTTTCTAATCCGTTTGTCTTACTTAAAATAATGACAAAATTAATACAGTAATTAATTTTGTGATATTTTAAGTAAGACTAGTGGATTAGCATTCATTTAAAAAGGAAAATAGTAAACAGTTTGCAATTGTTCATATTTTCTCATAGGGTAATGTTAATTGTAGAAATTTAAGATTGTACGTAATTTTTCATTAAATGACATGCTATAAGCTAAAAAATGTAAAAAAGATAGCTCTCCCCAATAGCGGACACCTCCCAATAACGGACGAAACTTCCGGTCCCGTGACTGTCCGCTATTCGAAGGTTTCACTGTATTATAACAAATAATCCTATTATTTTTGGACAATATAAAGATGATTATTTCCGTAAATTTTTCGAATCTATTGTTGTTAATACCAATAATTGTTATAATGATGAGCTTTCTGTAAAAGCTGTGTTAGATTATAACTTACAATGATTGTTGTATAATGATTATTAGTTACGATGTTCTGATAATATTTTACGGCTGTTTTCAGCCGTATGTTATTTTGTCTGAAGATGATATTCTATCGAAACATGTTACAGTTGTAATGTTTTTGTTTATAAAACTGTTGATCTTTTATTGGTGTGTATGGTCCCCAAATAATTATATCACACACACGATGTATAATAAAATGTTTATAAATTCAAAAAGAAGAAAAAAGTAAATATGAAAAAAAAAATAATTTACTAATTTTAAACATTGATTTAAAACAGGTAAAAAATTCAGTAAATATTAGTATTTGAAGGGAAAAATGGACAAAGAACAAAACAAAGGGCATTATTGTAAATAAATTCATTGACTTACTTGTATGCGAGGATGCGAGAACATTCCTCGGCAAGTAATGTTAATAATATTTTCCGCATGAGATAATAAAGTGAAAGGGTTATATATATTGTTGATGATCATAGAATTAGCAAAAGCAGCAAATTTATCTGCTCCAGGTAAAATAACTTTTTCTTTAAATCCGAGATCCTTAAAAAAAAAAATAACATTAACACGCATATCAAATTCCAGCAAAATAAAACATGAAATAGTTTTTAAAGTTTAACGTGCAGAGATATACATGGACTGCTCAGAAGCCAATCAGTGTAAGTCAATAAATAAAAAAAT
>JAFIDM010102377.1:0-10278 GCA_023159025.1 Thereuonema tuberculata | reverse complement strand
AATTGTGATTAATGATCCTTACCACTTCACTCTTAAATTAAAATTATTTTTCCTACGACTAGTATAATATTGTTCTAGTATAGCCTTCTGGTCAAGATGGCAGCTTGTCAAGAGGCTGATGTGTCTAAATCTGGGTTCGAATCCCGGCGCCGGCATGAAAGTCTACTTCCTTTCCTGTGTTTATCTGCCTCTTCTTCACTTTCTATTCAGGTTTGAAGCCATTCCACAATGGATTTCTGAAGAAGACTAGGAAAAATCCCTCAGTGTCTATTTCAAGATTAGAAGGAAATTCAACAATAAGATTAGTTCTTGGGGCATTTGAGTAGTATTTGCTTGAGAGGATTTTCATCGATCCTTCCATAAAAACATATTTCCTTTTCAAAGAGAGCATTTCAACACAAAGGAGTAATATACCAATTGCTTCGTTATTCAAAAAGCGCCACATATCCACATTTTATGCGATCTCTGTAGACCTCCAGGTTCAAGATGACAGTCTTAAAAAAAATGGAAATGAATTTTTATTGAATTCAAACATATAATTTGTATAAGTCTCTATTGAAAACATTGATTTGTTATTCCTTTACTCAGACATATTGTATAAGTAAAATATTATGACAGTCTCCTACGATATGAAGTAAAATAATTGTGTGTGTATGTATGCATAAGTCCGCAACAATGAAGCATCTAAGGCAAAAGGCGTATCGCTGCATGCTTACGCCATCAGAAAGGAAAATATTTGATACAGTAAAGCCAAAAATATTCTTATATAGAGAATTTGTTTAGAATTGTAAATATTATATTGCATGCATTTGTTAGAATTTAAACTTTAATTTAGTTTATAAATTACTTGATGTAATTTGATTCTTTGTTAATAAATAAAATGTTTTTATCCATTCATTAACTGTTTTATTTTATTTATTTAATCTAATGCTCAGACATTTGGAACATAAGCCATTAGTCTTCTGGCTTCCCAGTAAATTTGTCCATCGGATCTCGTCCAGTAAAGTTGAAGTGCTTTACACTTTCTTAGATGTTTCCAGTCCATTGGGGCATCTTCATTGCACAAAATGCAGTTTGGCGAGGATAATATTTTGAGTCGATGTAAGTGATCTCCCAGACAATCATGGTGTGTGATTTTACGAATGCAGCGACGGTTTCACTGCGTGGAAACTCAGGTATGCTTTTTGTTAGTCAGGAGTGGTTCCACCCAATGTTTCTCTTTACTCAAATCCTTAAGGTATGCCGACCATTCAGATTTGAAACAGGATTTAATTTTCAGCTTTGCAGAATGGAAGGATAATTTTGTTTTTGTGGTATTTAATATTGTTGTTCCCTTTTTTGCTAGATAGTCAGCTTCCTCATTGCCTTTAATGCCGATATGGGAGGGGATCCATTGGAACATAACCTCCTTTCTCATTCTGTATAGCTCTGTCAGGATAGATCGTATTTCCAACACTCTGGAGCTCACTGGACATTTGAAGTTTGTTACGGCTTGAATAGCAGATGATGAGTCACAAAATATGACGACATTTTGAAATGATTCCATTCTGATGCGGAGTTGAGTCATGGCAATATATATTGCTTCTATTTCACCGTCAAAATTAGTTTTGAATTTACCGGCGGAGCTGTAGAATTTGAAGAGTTTACTGTTGATTCCAGCACCTGCATATTGGTTGTTTTCTCTTAAAGAACCATCGGTTAATATGTGAAGCCAGACATCCTCTGGGTACAAAGTGTTTATTGTCTCTAAGGCAATAGATTTTAGTATATCTTCCTGGACCTCTGATTTCTTGACTTTTTCTGTAAGATTCAAATTGTAATTTACCTCAACATGATCTAATGGATTTGCCAGTTGTATTAACTCTTCTATTTCTGTGTCCGGGATATATTTGCTTCTAAATTCATTAATATGTTGGATAAATCCCTTAGTGATTTTGAGTTTCCTCTCTTTTCTCTCATAATTTTTCCAATAGTTCTCAGATGGGATTCTAATTAGTTTCTCGTATTGTATGAGAGCCAATTTGTTTATCTCAGTACGTAAAGGTAGATTACCAGTCGCAATGTTCAATGCTGCAATGGGAGTACTTTTGACAGCTCCAGTGATAATTCTCATGGCTTGATTGTGAGCTTGTTCTAATTTACATATATCAGCAGATATTAAGGTCTCACATGCATATAAAATTGCTGGCCTGATGTAACTATTATAAGTGTTCTTCAGGGTTGTTAGCGAGCACCCCCATTTTTTCCCTGTAAGCCTTTTCAGTACACGACATCTGTTTATGGCTTTTTCAGCAGTAGCTCTGACGTGATTTTTCCAGGTGAGTTTAGTGTCTAGATGCATTCCCAAATATTTGGGCTCTGGACTTGCCTTTATTTGTTCCCCATTGTATTGTAGATCAAAAGTTTTCACGTTATGTGCTAGGGAGAAGGTGTGGTAGAACGTGTTTTCGGTGTTAACTACCATCCTATTTTTTTCTGACCACATTTCGAGCTTTTTTAACACTTTATTCATGGTTTCGGATAATTTATTATGCTGATTTCTGGGTAATGATATCCAAATGGCTAGGTCATCTGCAAACAGTGCTGTTTGTGTTCCGGTTGATTCACTGAGAGAAGAGGGTAGGTCATTAATCATTATGTTAAATAATGTAGGGCTGAGAACAGCTCCTTTAGCTAAACCCAGTTTCTGGTTTTTATATTTTGAAGTTACTTCATTTATTCTGGTAGCACATAATCTTTAACTCAGAAAGTTCCTTATCCAACATAGCATTTTACCATTTACACCATATAATCTTAATTTATCTAGTAATTTAGCTCTCCACACATTATCGTAGGCACTCTTAAAATCGACAAAAACAGAAAAAGTGGTCTTCTTTTCATCCAAGGCATCTTTCACATTCTGGCTTAGTCTTAAGATTTGTTGGGTTGTCGATCGATGTTTACGGAATCCTGCCTGGTCATTGGAGATAATGTTGTTACTCTCGAGATACCAATTAAGTCTGTTATTAATCATTCTTTCCATGACTTTTGAAAGTATGCTTGTTAGTGCTATTGGACGATAACTCGAGATATTATCTGCCGGCTTCTTTGATTTCAAGAGCGGTATAATAATAGATTTCTTCCATTCTTCTGGAACCTTTGAGTGCCATATTTGGTTAAATAATAACAAACAAGTATTTAAGCCAATTGTACCAAAGTTTTTAAGAAATTCTGTAAAGATGTTATCATTTGCAGGGCTCTTGCCGGTTTTTGTTTCCTTAATTGCCTGTTTAAGTTCATGCATTTGAAAATCCATGTTGAATATGTCAGTATCCTGATTTTTAGTGCAACTTTTTACATTTTTCTTTATCTCTCTTTCTTCTTCCCTCAACTTTTTCGAAACTGGTTGAGATCGAATGAAGAATTTTGTAAAGTTTTCTGCTATGTTCTTGTCGTCGACGAGTTTCCTGGTATCCGTTAAGACTGGTGGTCTGTGTTGTTCATCCTTGTCCATTAAGGATATGACTTTGTGTACTTTTTTGCTGTCTTTACGATAATCCAGATGGTCAAGAAAAGAGTTGAATTTCTCTTACTTTGCCTCCCTTACTTCTCTTTTCATTAGCGCAGCTTTTTGTTTCCACTTTATTACATCTGCAGGATTCTTAGAAAGTTCAGCTTGTTTTCTGGCTACTTCCCTATCCAATTTTATACTTTCCAGTTTCTCTGACCAGAAAGGTCTATACTTATAAGGTTTCCCTCTTGGGATATTACGCTTTGCTGCTTTTATTATTGTTTGGCAGAATATTTTATTATTCATATCAGGCCCATTACAGATGAAATCTAACTTATCTTATTATCATTAACTGCAATCACATTTATTTACAAAACTCCATAAAACACATCATAGTATTTAAATAGATTAATTGGAAATACTAAAATTGCAAATTTTCGAGAAGTAGTCCGCCTTCTCTTTTTCAAGCATAATAAAATTGGAATAAGTACAACAAAACAAAATAGTTGGAAGCTTAAACAAATTTCAAAAACACGTGAATCAATAAATTTAGTTGTTTTTACAAAAATATATTAATACGGTACAATTCAGTTATTAAAAGTAATAATAAGAATCTCTTTGGGGTCGTCCATTAATCACGTGAGGTTTTTTTAGGAACTTTTTAACCCCCCCTCCCCCCTCGTGATACGTGGTGGGGTTTTAGACTAACACCCCCCCTCCCCAAAACAACACGTGTATTTTTTTTTGGTATAAAGTATCTTAAAAATTTTCAGAATATTATCTTTAAATAGTCTACAGGTATAAACTAATTTAATTCAGGAAAATTAGGCACCATGATAAAAATGTCGACACAGACATTAGGTTGCAGGTTGTTTCTGATCGGCATAAAAATAATTAAGGAAAGGTGTAATCATGTGAAAAAACATATAATTGTACTGGTACATGAATATATTTAATAGACACTGTTCTCGGACCACGGATTAGTGAGATTTCCTTCAACACTAACAAGTGGATATAAAGCATCTTGCAAGTCAGCTGTTGGCACTGTGCTTTGTTGAAGATCAACGTCGGTTTCATCAAGCCACTCGGCGTCATCATTTTCGCGCACTACGCAGAGAATCTCTCTCGATCGTCGCGTGAGGATGCGTGAAGGACGAACATTGTGCATCTCAGGACTATTATTGCTTGGATCATAAGGTTGCTTGTGACATATTGTGTCTAGATCATGCTTGACAAAGTGGTGTACGGCATGGGAAATAACCTTCGGATATCTCGGGTTTTCGTCGGGTCCTCCATCAGATGAAATCAAAACAACTGGTTTCAGGCGTCCTTCTTCAATCCGCATAATTTCCTTGAAATTGTCGAGAGTAGCAAGCTTATTGAAGTCCACAGCATGCGATGAAGCTGTCGAAGAGGAATGTTTGACGCTTCTAACAGCCACGTATGTTGGCCCTGAGTACGTAATTGCTTCGGCACGGCCCATATCATTTCCGTTTATAATGCATCCAGCGTATACACTGGGGATCAATTTGTGCCTTGAGGCAATCACCCAATCATGATCAGGCAATGAGACACGATATTCGACATGCATCAGGAGAGGAGCTTGTTTATTTGCCGCTGTGAAGCCTATAGGTAGCCGGGCTTTATGATCTTGCGATAGGAAAAACAGTTGGTTTGGCCCTAGAATAGATGCTAAGGTTTCCAAGGATCTTATTGTGGCGACACAAAAATATTGATCGGGGTGAGCTTTATGGTGATCCGCCTCAGGGCGACTCAATTTGAAAGGTACAATGACTACATGTCTCTTACCCTCCAAGGTGGTATAATTTTTTGGGAGCAACCGAAGGTACGTGCCACTCTTCGAAATTTGAAATCCATGCTCCTGTAGCTTCTCATGGAGGTCACTTAGTGTTCGGCAACTGCGAACAATCTTTGAGCGACGTCGTTCCTCCGCAGAAGCATGATTTGGTCAAACATGGCCAAATCGACGATAGTTTTAGCAATTCCTGTTGTTGCTCTTCCAGGCGTGGGCGACCTGGGGCAGAGCGCACCTTAAGAAGACAAGCTACATTGCGACTCTGATGGCAAGGAAGTTTAATCCTTGATTTTATTGATAGCCTATTTGACTGGGAGTGACGCATATGCTGCTCCTTCTTCCACAGTTCTTTTGTATATTTATCAATTTCTTGGCGTAGTTTCATCACATCATGCATGTTACTTTCACTGGCGCACAGAGAATCCCTACGACGGACAGCTAAGTCAAGTTGCATTTGAAGAAGGGAGATCTGATTCTTCAACTTGTCCTGTGCATTAGTAGCACGTACAGGCTGCAGTGTAGAGCTGCTTGCACTTGCCGCATCCGGGAGCATTCTCGTCGCTACACTCCAAATCCTGACTTTTACGTTTCCGAGCACCTGGAATAACCCGCATTTAAACAACATGAAAACATTAGAATTATTGTTAATTATTAATAAAATTTATATTATTGTGAATGATATTAATAATTACTACAATAAATTACATTATCACTATTTTTTCTAGGGATTTAAATTTCTCTCTTATGAATTCATAATAAACGAATTTTCTACAGCGGAGCTTTAATTTTAGGATGTTAACTAATACCTATTTAGGTGATTTAATAGTGTCATTTCCTTTGACAGTAGTTCCCGCACAGATCGGTTCAGAGATGCATATCTTTGGAAGTTTTACAAGTGGACTTGGCTTAATGTTCTCGCTGGCACTTTGAAAAATTTAATAATTAAATTATCGTGCAAGTAAGATAACCATCCGCAGAGACTTTAATTTTTCTGACATAGTAAGAATTTGAAACAGCACACAAACACATGCACAATCCTCATATTTCTCTTAGCATAATAGGTACGTATGCATAATAATACTGCCATCGTATCAGTGAATCTTTTAGTTCAATATTAAATAATTTCCAGATAAACTATAGGTGAAGTCTTATACAGATCAATGTCCTTAAATAGATACTAGTTTTTAACTCACCTGTTTAGAAGTAGAACAGTAATAGAGAATGTTGGAAGACTTCTTTGCTCGTTGGCTACGGCGATAATCCACTAAAAGATCATTTGCCCACTTAGTAAATTCTTCTTTTGTGGTATATTTTTGTTTCGCATCAGCCCACAATTCATTAAATTCTTTCTGAGCTACATTAGGTTTTTTTCCCTTCTTATACTCTGCAAATAGGTCTTTATACAGATCTCCTAGTTTCGACTTTGTTGCATGTATTCGGCGCCAAAATCACAGACTTAATGGCGAGCGGGCGGGAAAATCGTTGCCTGGCAACGGTAAGTCAAGGTCATGCGCGATTTCTTTTCAGTTTACAAATCGCGCGTTCAACGAAAAAATAAAAAATAAATACACGTGATATCTCACTAACCCCCCCCCCCCTGTCCTAGTTTGTGATTTTTTCCGACCCCCCCCCCCTTTTCGAGCCTCACGTGATTAATGGACGATCCCTTTGAGAGATTAAATAAAAACAAACTGCAAAAAAATAGCAACAATAGATGTTTTTAATTACTAAGAATATTATTATTTGTTATGATTTTTTAATGGTCTTTATTTTCTTCTAATTATTACTTTTAATAATTGAATTGGACCTTATTAATATATTTTTTGTAAAAACAACTAAACTTACTGATTCACGTGTTTTTGAAATTTGTTTAAGCTTCCAACTAGTTTGTTTTGTTGTACTTATTCCAATTTTATTTTGCTTGAAAAAGACAAGGCGGACTACTTCTCGAAAATTTGCAAGTTTAGTATATAAAATAAATCTTTGATGTTTTTTATGGAGTTTTGTAAATAATTATACTTAAGAAATGAAAAGGAAGAAGTTTGAAGAATATGGAACTTTTATGTAATCACGTTACATATACGAAGCAAAGGAACGGTTAGCCATCTATTTTCCGTTAAAATAATTTCATTGATTCATGCAGGAAATCAATGCAACAAAATTATTTTAACTTAAAGGATATAGTAGGAATTACACAATATACATCCTGTGCTGTTGCAATCATGATTATATCTCTATTCAATCTACAACAAGCATTTCGCTTCAGTTCATTTAAAAAGCATTTCACTAAAATATTGCTAAAACGTTACAGTGAAACCACTTAGTCTCAATTTCAAGATAGTAATTTCATATATCGAATTCACCAAGGCTTATCACCAAATCGGGGATTTTAATAGTAGAATAGGGGAACTAAATAGTGTATGTAATAATTATAATGAAACAGAAATGTATGAAAGAAACTCAAAAGATAAGATGGTGAACAAATATGGAGAAATATTGATAAATTGGGCTAGAGAATATAATTTAGAAATTTTAAATGGAAATAAGGAAAATGATATAGAGGGAAATTGGACATTCATATGAGGCCAAGGGTGCTCAGTAATAGATCTATTATTTGTCAACGAAAAAGTGTTAGGAAAATGTTTTATTTTTAAAATACTAGAATCAGAGATCTCAGACCATATGCCAATAACAATAAGAAATACAAAATTACAAACTGAAAAAAGAAAAGAAATTAATAAAATAAATAAAGTAGATGTAAATTTTAATAAAGAAAATGAGAAGTTAAACAAATTTGTAATGAAAAAATTTAAGTGGGTAGGAGAAGAGGAAGAAAGGTATGAAAATGTAGAAATGGTTAACAGAGAAATAGAGAATAATCCCCTCGATGAGCAAATAGAAAAAAGGGAATTAAATTTAGTAGTGAAAAAATTAAAAAAAGGATAAATCACCAGGCCCAGATGGAATTAGAAATGAATTGATAATCAATGCACCTAATAAATTAATAGAATGGATGCTAAATTGGTATAATAAGATTTGGAAAATAGAAAAAATTCTAGAGAACTGGAGAAATGGAAAAATAATACCTTTGTATAAAAAAGGAAGTAAAAGTGATCCTAAAAACTATAGGGGCATCACGCTTCTAAATACATCCTTAAAAATCTTTACAGAAATTTTAAAAAATAGATTGGAGAAATGGCTGGAATATAATAACATAATAGTAGAAAATCAGGCAGGTTTTAGAAAAAAATATTGAACTCAGGATAACATATTTATTTTAAATGCACTTATAGACTTAAAATTAATGGTTAAAAGAAAAAAACTTTATGCAATGTTTATTGACTTTAAAACCGCATTTGGCAGCGTCGATAGAAATATATTAATGAAAGTATTAATTCAAAGTAGGGATAAAAGGAAAAATGTTAAGTAGATAAAAAATATTTATGAAGATGCTAGAATAAATGTGGGAAATAACATAGGAGGGAGGGAAATATTCATTACAAAAGGAGTAAGACAGAAATGTAGTATGAGTCCCATTCTATTTTCAGTGCTGTTAAATTATTTAGAATTAAAGTTAAGAGAAGAAGGATGGGGAGGCATCAAGTTAAAAAAGGAAAGAATATTCAGTCTAATATATGCAGATGATTTGGTAATATTAGCGGAACCACAAGCAGAACTTAGTAGAATGATAAAAGTTTTACAAGAATTTGTAAACGAATACTGTCTAAACATTAATCTGGAGAAAACGAAAATTATTATTTTCAGAAATGGTGGAAAGAAAGCTAAATGAGAAAAATGGGGATGGAATAATGAAGAGATTGAAGTAACAAATAAATATCAATATTTAGGAAAATGGTTCACATCACAAATAGCAATAATGTAAATATAAAACATAGAAAAGAAAAGGGAATAATAGCAGCAACATGGGAATTAATAAAATTAATTAAAAGAGCGAAAATAAATGATTGGAAAAAAATACAATACATGTTTAACAGTATGGTTAAAAGTATTATTTGCTATGGTATGGAAATAGAAGGATGGAAAATTAAAAAGGAATTAGGAAATATACAATATTTATTTATTAAGTTATATTTTAATATGGAAAAAACTACTCCAAATTATATTATGGAAAATGAATTAGGATTGTATCAATAAGAATTGATTGTATTAAAAGGAGTATAGACTATGTAATCAAAATTGTAGAATTAAATGACGATCGATTACCAAAGTTAATATTAGAGAACATGATGGAAAATGCAAAGAAGGGGAATAAATGTAAATATATAAAAGAGATTGAAAAAACATTTAATGAAGTAGAATTGGGGATAGAGTGCGAAAAAATAATGGATTGTAATTATTGGATGAAATGTAAAACAATAATTATTAAATAATTGATACAAATAAATATGCAATATAATTATAACAAAATACAGAAATCGAAATTTAATAATTACTATAGTAAATTAGATGTTCAAATAGAAGGGGCCAGCTATTTATGTAAAAACATGATCCACCCCTACTGGAGAGAAATGTACTTTAAAATTAGATGTGGCAGTATTTGGAAGGCAAGTAAATATTGGTTAACTAAAGAAGAAAGGAATTGTAGATTAGGATGCAATAACTTAGAGGATTGGAACCATATAATTTTTGAATGTGAAAATATGAAAGAAGAAAGAAAGATGTTAGATACAGAAAAGATTACCGATAGGGGTGGATGGTGGATTTCACAGTTAAATCAAAACAGAATTTATAATGAAATATGTAAATATATTAAGGTATTTATAGGTAAAATAGAAAAGAAAGAATAAATAAGAGGTGTAAATAAATTTATATATTAATAAAGTTATTGTTATTTAGGATGTTACGATTATAATGTAATAAGGATATTACTATTGTTAATAGTAGTTTGAGTAGATTTAAGTTATATGTATTAAAACTGAAAATGTATTACCAATGATGTAAAAAAAAAAAA
>JAFIDM010102375.1:0-10278 GCA_023159025.1 Thereuonema tuberculata | reverse complement strand
TAAAATTCCAGATAAACTAAAGTGTTCTGTCAATTCTGATTTCACAGTATTTAATAATTTAATCATGTTTTTATGTTCCTGTAATCGATTTCTAATTGAGCTGCCTGATTCTCCTATATATGATATATTTTACAGGCATGTTTTGTCACTAAATTAATATTATATTTCTTAAATATTGGTTTTAATTGCTTTATAAAAGACGAACTATCTTGTATAGCAGTAGTCATATCCATTTCTTGTTTTACTTCCTGTATTGATATTTTTTATATTCTTTTATAATTCCTTCTCTGCAACCTTTTGGATAATTATTCAAATACAGAATTTCTTTCATATCTTATAGTTGTTTTTCATATCATGTACATTATGTAATTGGTTAAAAAAAGTTAAGCAATCCCATAAACAGGCCGTGCAGGCCCACGGGAGCACGGGAGGTAAGGCTCCCAGCGTTTCGTGTCCAACGGGACTAGATTGTGGTCGACCCGAAGCCCGCCCGCCTTCAACTCCCGGGAAAGAAGCCCGGTACCCATTCTACAAAGGGCTGGGTAGACACTAGGACACGTTTGGAGGAGAATGGAGCATGGAAAAATTCCCGCCCCCGCACGAGGCCGGGAATCGAAACCGCTATCTCCAACCCGCAGCCAAGCGCCCTTACCCACTCGGCTACCAGGCCCACTTATGTAATTGGTATAAGAATTATTTCTAGTATGAAAATATTATTAAAAAAAAAAATATTGTATAATATATTGTAGATACGTAGATATGTTTATAGTATGGAATAATTCTATTGGATGCTTTAAGATTTTTTTTAACGACATTAATAGGATTCACCCTGACATTAAATTTGTCATGACAGAAGAATAAGATATTAAAAAAGAAATAGCATTTTTAGATATTCTCATGTATAGAGATGGTGAAGGCAAATTGCAAACTAAACTCCATAAGAAAGATTATCAGAGTTCTAAAATTTTAGACAGCACATGAAAGAAGTAGAAATAATTCATGTACCAATTATATAATGTATATGATTTGAAAAACAATTACAAGATATAAAAGATATTCTGTAATTGAATAATTATCAAAAAGTTGGATAGAAGAAATTATTAAAGAATTTATTAAAATGTCAATAAAAGAAATAAAACAAAAATGGATATGACTATTGCTATATAAGATAGTTTGCCTTTTATAAAAACCGATATTAAAGAAATACAATAATAATTTAGTGGCAAAACATGCCTATAAAATATATCATATATAGGAGAATCAGCCCGCTCAATTAGAAATCGACTATAGGAACCCCCCCCCCAACCCATGTTCGAGATGTTTGGCATTGTTTTCAGTGGATTTCCGCTATTAGCTAAAATGTTAGAATGCAATCATTTTAATTTAGTTGTCAGCTATAGCTATAGTTGATGGATAATGTCTTCGACTTATATGCTGGAGGTTGTCGGTTCGAAACCACGTATCTACTTTTTTTTTTCTTCTCTTAATCTCTTTTTCTGAATGTCCGCGTTGGGTTTTTTTTTGGTTTTCTTATTCTTCTATTTTTTATTTTATTTTTCCTTATGTTAATGTACTTTCATTTTTTTCCTTCCTTTTATCGAATTTGGTGAACTAGGGACCACGTAACTAGCTCAACCTGACAACGTCAGGGCGAGGCTAGTGAAATTCAAGAAAGGGGGGACGAGAATTATATCCCGTCCAGGATAACCCTGAGATAGTAAGTCCCAGGTGGGAAACGGACGAAACACAGAAGAAGAAAGAAACAGCCATGCCACCACCGGGATTCGAACCCGGGTACTGGCGCATCGGCCACAACGGCAGCCCGCCGGCTAAACCGCATGGCCACGCCAGCACGGCTTTCATTTTTTTATTATTATTTTTAATTTTTTTTAATTATTAGGGATTGCCCTTGAATTTATGCTTTAGAACAAAATTACATTCACTTGTTTTTTTCCAATAGTTTTATTTCATGGTTTAAATTACAATCACATTCTTTTAATTTTATTCAAATAAGTGAACTGAGTAATATTTCAATTATTTCTGAATTTTAAAAACTAATAAAAAAGTGCTTCTAGGTGCTAATCGTAATCCTGAAAAATGGTGAAAATAAAGTCTATAAGTACTAACTTAAAAAGAATTATTCTACATAGCTCAAATTCAACTCCACAACAACAATAACAATAAAAATTACTTCAGTCTCAATTTAAAATAAGATGGACAATCTTTTATCCGAATTCTGAACACCGATGTTTATTTATTTATTTATTTATTCGTGGAATAGGCAGTGTAAGTCATCAACACTACGAAGCTAGTTTTTCACCAAATCCCACTTCCCTAAGACCCACGGTGGGCAGGATTGAAGCATTAGCTATTTCTCAGCTCTCTTATTATTATGCCTGTCTATGCTAACAAATTAATAACATTATTTATTCAACTTACAAACATTTATGTGCAGTTTATGGTGACGGTGTCCTTTACCCTTGTAAGGATGTTCCAGTAATGTACAGTGTATGTACGTTACGGTACGTACAGAAATCTGAAAATTTCCGAAAACCAAAATATGTCTTAAAGCAGGGGAGGGCAGACTTTTGTAAGGTAAGGGCTACCTCAAGTATACTCCAAGTGGCGAGGTCACCGTAAGACTAAAAAAAACGGAATCTCCAAATCGACGACAAAAAAAAAAAAAGACACCAGACTTTTGAAATCTCACATGCGGTCACCTCAAAATTCGGACACGGTCCACCGGTGGACCGCGATCGACTTCTTGCCCATCCTTGTCATAAAGGTTTCGGATAGGGAATTGTCGACTAGTAATTTCAAAGCAAGATCTTATATTAACAGTGTAGAATCGAAACAATCCTTTTAGCTTCTGGATATTGTATCACATGTTACAGATACGTCATTTCACGATCTGATCTGCTAATCAGAGAGGAACTAAATTCTTCAGACGATGCAGCATTTAATGTAAGTTAAAAATTTTAAGTATTATTTTGTTTTCATAATAAAAATTAAGGAAAATTCCCATTGAAAGCAAATAAAAACAAACAGTAATTGTGATTTTTCAATATTCTAGAAAAATTGCAAAAACGGAACAGATAATATTAAAGTTAATTCTGTAAAATAACAGAAATGAAAGAAAACAAAGTATTTCCTAAAATCTTAATATTTTAATAATAAACAAAGCTTTAAAAAAGCGAAAAAGTATGAATAAAAATACAAAAGTTATCAATCTTTAAATACAATGTTTTGGCGTCATTTTTTACCGGGGATGAGTTTCAGCCAATGTAAGTTAAGTCAATATATTTAAATCAATCGAAAACAAAAATTTTAAAATAATTTCTTAAAATATAAATCAAAAACTTACTTTGGATATTTAAGAGTAGAATTATTCCAAAAACTATGGCGATGAAGAAGAAATAAACTGAATTCATTTTATCAGTGGAAAATCAGCAAATGAAGGTTGAAGAACGCAATTCAACTGCAGCAATGATAACTTCACCACCTGTGTTCTGTTTTATATCCTCCTTGTTTCCTAATTTTGTTCTCTTTCTCCTTATTGAATGCTCTGGTGATTTGTCATCCTGTACCTGTGAACAATAGTAAAATCGAATGATTCATAACGAGGAACGAAGTCCTGTCTTTTATTAAGAATTTATTGGAATGTAGAAACACGATTACTTTATACTGAAAATAAAGGGCGAATAGAAAGTTTAAAAAGCTGTTGTAGAATTCCTTCTTGTTCGAATTTCATTTCACAATTTACCATTGCCACAGTTTTACTTCTTTGGTCATACGTTAAGTTAGTACTAGTTTGGTGAAATATAAAAGCCTTCTTATTTGATAGAAAAAAATAAATACGCAGCTGAGATAATTAAATTCGAAATGTGTGCACAGTCCCTTATTTTTGTGTAATGTTCGTTTTCGAAAGCCAGAACCGATACTCGCGGACGATTCTACTCCGCCAAAGGGTGATACGCTGAGATGAGCACTTTCATAAGACCTGTTGACTGGATCTAGAATTTTCAGCCTCCACAAAAAAAAAAAAAAATAATTTTCCATAATTCTTTCCCGAAAAGTGCAAATAGAACGGATCTACTAGTAAACTAACACTGATAAATAAGTAAACATCCCCTCTTTATTTCTCCTCACCCCTATTTTGATAAAATCGAATGAGACCTGACGCATGCGCAAAAACGCTGAAGGTTCTCGCTGAAGGTTACAAAGACGAACAGTAACTTTCTTAATAAATTGTTTTGAATTTTACTGAATTGAATATTTGTTTACATTTTGGGCAATAACAAGATTTTTTTTTTTTTGGCTGCAGGAGTCAGATTCATTTTCCACAGGATGGGGATCTTTACATGGTTATTTCTTCTCCGGATAAATGTTAGGATTCACCAGTCCTCTATAAAATGGCTGCTTTGTTTCTATCCAGAGTTTAAGAAACCGTTGGACAAACCTACCACTTCTGAATTCGCCCAGTTTGCAGAATTTTATCTTTTGCAGTACCCCCTGAAAACAGAATAGAGATCAATGCTTTAAACCTTCATCTTAGTACGATAGCCCTTGAGCAGTCTTAAGTAGGGCGAACACGATAAAGCAAAAGGCGTTTTCCACGGACACCAGGTCGCAAGGGACCTTGTCTGACAGGTTTTCGACGGACCGTTGCTTGCCCAACAAGTTGATTGACTGGTTCTATTTTGCTCAAGCAAACCATTCGGTCGGGCGAAAAATAACCAACCAGATTGAAGCTTTGGAACACATCAGTCGTGACGTCACCCCCATTCCTAGAAATGGCGTCCCTTCGAATTGTCTCCATTTCAGCTGGAAGGAGAGCTATTAAAAAATTATTATCACAGTATTGAGATTATCTTTCAAAAATAAATAACGTTTATACTTAAATGCATTAATTTTATACGTCAGAATTTATCAGAGAGTTTTTAAAAACTAGATTTTTTTTCATAATTGCACAGCATCGACTGTGTTCGCATGGAATTCTGGGATAGCTGATCACTTGCTAGATAAAAAATTGAAGAATTAATCCCAACAAATCTAAGAAATTCAAAAAAAAAATATCTCAGGATTGATTTACTAAATTTCTGTTAATTACTGAATGTGAATTTTGCCATATTAAAGGCTTCAATAATTATCAAATTCAAAACTTTGAAATTATTTTCGCTGTTTGATTCATAGATGAGAACAGGTAGAACACCATTCAATATCGTTCGAAACTCCTTCTTCAAAATGTTTTCTAGCGTATTGTGATTCATAAAATTACTATATTTCAGTGTAAAGATTGTTTCCTGTCGAACGATGATATTTCTTATTACAATAATAGCTTTTTGATTGTTTTCAGTGCAGTGGAATTGAGATATTCAGAGGAGCAAACTACGAATGATATCATTAGTGACGTTTTTGAATTCTTTGTTTTATTGGTTGGATTCCCGAAAGTCATGCATTGAATACATACACAATAATACAATCCGAAGATTGGTTGAAAGTCCACGGAACCCTAGTGACCCCCGAAGGCAACCCCTAGGAGAAACCGTAACTTATTCTTGGGAACAGATACTGGAGTGGTTTCCCGTTGCCTTCTCCAGGACGCCATTACGGAATGACGTCAGACCGAAGAGAAAGTGAAGAAGAGGCTTACAACACAGGAAAGGAAATTGAAACATCCATGCTCACAACCGGGATTTGAACCCGGGCACCAGCACACTGGCCTCACGGCAGACCGACGCCTGAGACCGCACGACCACGCCGGCGCGGCATGCATTGAAAGTCCTGCCATATTCTATCCTGGATGTCGCATCAAACACGTTCCGCCACACATGTCCTTTCAAAAACACACGACCGGGATGAGTAGTGTTCGCCTAGCTTTCGTCAACATTCCATACGAATTTCATTTTAGTAGAATATATTGCAGGGACTTCCTATGGATTTTTTATAGTCAGTAGAGAGGGGGAAAAGACTGAAAGATTCTATACGTGAACGGTCTTGGCATTTATTTGTATACGAAGAGAGACATGAAACATCTACATCTTATGTGGGGATTCAAGCTAAAAATGTAAGAAAATAATGTTATCTAAAAAAGTAAAATAATGAATATAAAACTGTACGAAGAGAAATACCAAAAGTATTACAAGTTAAGGACAGAATTCGACTGCCAACACTCTTAACTAGTTAAAAAATGCAGTCGACTCCCTCTTAACCGGACTTTGTTTAACGGGATCTCCGCTTTAACCGGCCGAATTTTTTTTATCTTTAAAATGTAAAAAATAGCTAAAAATAAAAAAAAACAATAACACGTGTTTCGTAATTTAGTATTGGTATCGCACGTATTTCAGATACAATTTCAGATACAGCGTATCCAATACAGTTGCAAGGGGTGGAAAGAAAGCTGATTTTGGATGAGTGACGAAATCGTTGTTTGTTCTCGATT
Organism: Thereuonema tuberculata; assembly: GCA_023159025.1. Taxonomy (NCBI): domain Eukaryota; kingdom Metazoa; phylum Arthropoda; class Chilopoda; order Scutigeromorpha; family Scutigeridae; genus Thereuonema; species Thereuonema tuberculata. The sequence continues at coordinate 3,836 of JAFIDM010102375.1, read as the reverse complement.
GTACCAGACGTCTTAAACAGTTGAAAATTTGTTCAAAATGGAGAATTGTGGGAAAAGAAATCGTGTAGTGGTGTCCATGGAGTTGCGATTAGATGCCTTAAAAAGGATTGATAACGGCGAAAGGTATTTTTTAATGGTATATAACTTATACATTAAAACTTTCATACATTGAATAAAATAATGCAATTCTGTATTTTAATTGTGTATTTATTTATAAAACAAATACATTCGAACTTTAATTTATTTCACTACTCCGTTTTAACCGGATTTTTGCTTAACCGGCTTACTCTAGGTCCCATTTCAGCCGGTTCAGAGGGAGTCGACTGTATAGTACATTAAAATTACATAAAGAGGAGCGACTTACATTACATATGTAAGTCACTTGTCAAAGTCCTTGTAAGACGAAAACGTAGTCTTTGTGTGTTGGCTGTCGAATTCTATCCGTAATGTGCACAAGTTAACTTATTTTTTTTATTAAAAGCTGTTCAATTATTAAATTTTCTACAACAATCCTTACTATTCTCAAAGGTCTGCATTAAGGAAAAAGTATGTCAGAATAGGTTGCCTACGTCAAATGAATACGTCAACTGAATGTGAATGATATTTTCATATTTTACTTAAACGTAACCGTACAATTTATCCAGAAGCGATTGAATATCTTTGGAGAAATCAAGAACCAGAGAGCGCAGTCAGTTTGTGCATGTCAGAGTTGTGCTAGGCTAGGCGAACACACGGCGATATTTTGGGACAATCAGGTCCAATTTGATCGCTGGCAACCGTTTGCCCCAATTTGATCGCCCCAATCTGAAAAATATTGCCCCAACTTTATTGTCGCTACGAAAGGAACAATATTGGCCCAAGATTAGTTGGCTCAAAAAATTGGTTGTACGACAGCGAAGCAAATGAACGGATGAAATCATGTGACAATACTGACGTCAGAGGAAGGCGGGGCTTGGGAAATCGGAAAATCACTCGCTGCCGCCGACATGTTTTGTGAGAGAGAAGGCTTAAAATCTGCAACATGAGCGGCCCAAAAAAGATAATTCAAACAACAATATTTTGTCAATTGATAATGAAAGAATCGTAATGGATTTCTACCGCGGTAAGGCGTTTAATACTCGATCGATTCCGTCCGTTCGTAACACTTTAGGCTTAACCGCAGGTACGCTTGCACTGGATAGCTCCCGATAATACAAAGGATTTACAGAGCCTACTAAATACGGCAGGAAGCTTCGCAAAAGATTTTCAAATGGAATTCAATTGCAACAAAAGCGAAGTAATAAATTGTAATGTAGTTGAGAAAAACTACTGGCAAATTAATAATCGGGAAATTAAAGAAACCAATGAATATCAATTTCCTCGGAATATTAATAACAAATGAGGGACAAATCTTTAAAAACACATACAAACAACACAATAGCTAAAGCAAATAAACTAAGTGGATGGATAAGGGGCATATGTAATAAAAGCTACAATAAAGTAGAAGTAGGTAGAATATTAAGGAAATCATTGGCTGTGCCTGTTCTAACATATGGTAACGAAACTATAATTAATACAGAAACCGAACTTCAAAAATTGACAAATACCCAAAACACGTTTGGAAGAAAACTAATAGGAGGGAACAATTTGACACCTACTACGGCAGTTCAAAGTGAAATGGGGTGGTCATCGTTATTTTGCAGAGAAGCTTCAAGCAAATTAAAATATCTGGGGAGGTTGACTTTCATGAATAAAAATAGATGGTCTAAAAGGGTGTTTGAAAATACAACAGAAAAAAGCAAATGGGTAGATAAATTAGGATATTTAGCAGAATATTACGAAACAGAAGAAATAGAATAAACATTTCATCCTAAGATATCCATGCTTCGGAAAAGAGAGAACCGAACTCTTACAAAATATTAACATAAACCCAAATAACTGGGAGGAGGATGAATTACTGGATCAGATATTAGGATTCAAGGGAAAAGTAGATCTGAATAAAATTAAAAACTTCTTACAACTTGCTGGGATTAAGAGAGAAACTCTAATAAATCCTTAGGGTATCCTGTCTGAACAGGAAGTGCGTTTGAAAGCATATCCCTATAAACATACATACATATAAACATACATACAGACATACATACAGCTCCCATTTTATTCGCAAATAAATTGTATAAATAAAACCGATGTCGTACAATTGCTGGGAATCTTGTTCCCAGTGCATTTATGCTCGTGTGGTGTGTTTATAAGGTGTTCGCACTTAGTGTGTAATAACTAGGGCTCCCTAGTGACACACGAAGCGCCGTAACCACCGATATTCAAACCAATATTGGTTCAGGAGAAACTACGTGTTCGCGGTTGATGAAGTTGGCCGCAATCAAATTGGCCCAACTTGTCCCAATCATATTGCCCTACTATCGCCGTGTGTTCGCCTAGCTCTAGTCAATAAAACTTGTTACCGCTGCCAAGGCTTTGGCTTGACATCGGATGCAATTCCACAGTGCTTGTAGAACCTTTATGGGGATTACGTCGCAAGTACGAATGGCCGTAACTCGGATAGTGGTGTGTTGGATGTAATCATTTGTACTTATGAGTTACTTAAATGACACACAAAATTTTCAGATTAACTTCCTTTAGAAACTATAAGTGGTCAAGTATACTACAATGTCACTGCTAAACATTATCAACATTTATGAAAATATATCTTTTAACGTGTGGAGAAATATCTTTTAGAAATGGAAAGAGGTAACTCACACACCCCTGAAGATTAAAATAATTTAATACAAAGACAAGATCGATTTCGGCTACAATCTCGTAATCGTTTTCAAGTGGATTGACATGCATAAAAAACTCCAACTTAAATACAATAAAATGCAAATTATCTGTAGACGTGTCGCAGAACAGGGTGCAATGGAAGTCATCCTTGGCACGGGACTGCAACTCAATCAAAAAATCCGTTAGATGATCATCTTACGTCATCAGATGTACACTCGACCATTCATGAGGCTTCAGAAAGTAAATAAACAAACCCTCGTGATGGAGCTTCAATCCATACTGGAATCCATAAGATCACAACTGACCATGCACTAGCCCCATCTGACAACGTCAGGACGAGGCTAGGAAATCGGAATGGATTACGAGAGAATACACCTGAGAGAGTAAGTCCCAGCATCTCGAAGGAGTATCTATAAGAAATATACTCAACGAGAGATTAAAGAAACAAGAAGAAAGAAAAGAAAGGACCCAGAGCGATTGAGAAGAACTAGTGAAAACTTCAAACTTCTTTTTACAGGTAAATGTGCTGTGTGTGTGTGTGTGTAAAGGAGTTTGTTTTTATAATTCCTTTGTTTAAAATTACTTTATTTTCCTTAATTTCCTAATATTTTCATTTGTAGGTTGACTTTTTTAATTCAGTTTTTATTTTTACATTTCATTTTTTTTAAATAACCGAAAACGATCGTGTCTTATTATTCAATTATGTTAATCCTCAGTTTATGTGTGACTTATCTCTTTCCATTTCTTAAATAAATTATTAACCATTAACTCAGAGAATTGATCTGAAAGAAGCGCTTATGTAGCGTCAGTAATATTAGATATCGTTAGTCGCCTTATTTTGGTTATCAGAAATAATCCATCGCATAGAGGGAACTGAACAGACAACACTCGAGGTCAATTTTGAGGAATGTAGCAAGGGTTGTAAAGACCAAAATGACTGTCTCACATTTTTAGCTAAATATTGTATCAACTTTAAAGAAATCAATATAACTTCGATGCATTTAAGGATATAGTATGATTTTGTAATTTATTTACATCATAGCCAATGAAGAAATCAAACACACAAGAACACAATTTAACGT
>JAFIDM010102374.1:0-10279 GCA_023159025.1 Thereuonema tuberculata | reverse complement strand
TTTTTTTCTCAATAAAAAAAAAGTTAAAGAATTTTTTGCTTTTTTTTTTTATTTTAATTTTGGTGAGTTTACAGAAATAGTAAAACACAAACGAAACAGGAAAATTTGTAATGAATTTATTTTCTTTTGTTAATTTTGTGGAAGACAGTTTTTGCAAAAGAATCTTAAAATTTTATGTATTTGAAACAAGAAAGATAGAAAAAGAATAAATAGAAGTAAACTTGTCAGCCATATCGGTTGCTTTTCTGAGGGGCTTATAATCCTGTAAAATCAAATCGACAATTAAAAAAAAATAATTCATAATAAGTATTTTATTAATAGTTTTGAACTCCAATTAATTTGCTACTTCACTAAAAGCTTAGAAATGACGAAAGCAAAATCTTTAGTTATTCAATGGATTTTCACCTTAGTATTTAAGTGCAGACACAGGTCCATGTCCTTGTGTCGCAGAATCCTCCTCCTGTCATACAGTCATCCATGCAGTTATTATAAATATCTCCACAAGGAATTCCACCACCTATTCCTCTTCCTAAGAATAAATGAAGTAATTTGACAGAATAACAAAAGTTTTAGTTATTTTACACAGAGATTATTTAAAAATGTTCATGGATGGAAAAAAAAAAGAATTAAGGAAAGAAAAAAAAAATAAGGAAAGAAAAAAAAACAAGGAAATATAACAAAAAAAGTTCTGAAACTTAAAAAAAAATTATAATAATTCGTATCCAAGTTTAAATGAACTCACCTGCTTCTAAATATGGAAGTACAGTGGTACCTCGGGTTACGAACTTAATTCGTTGCAGAACTCGGTTCGTAACCTGAAACGTCCGTAACACGAAACAGATACTAGGTGAGACGCCTTTGGTGTGATTTGACACCGTAACTGTTCCTGTATTATCAGGTAAGATTTGTCCGGACTGTAGGCTAGCGCTAAGCGATGCCGGTATTGCGTGGCCTTCGTATGTACTATACGCGATCGTTTGTCTCCAACGTTAAACCATGCTCTCTCTCTCTCTCACCTTCGTTCGTAACCCGAGGCACTGTTCGTTATCCGAGACAAAAAGTTTTCGTTCGTAACTCGAAATGTTCGTGACCTGAGTCGTTCGTAAACCGAAGTATCACTGTACAACCACAGCAGAAAATTTACTAGATTCTTTGATTATAAATATAAAAAGTTCAGTTAAGAAATTCGACAATAACTAGTTTAGGAGTATTATTTTCTTTCTTATTTGTTGAATGGAAATATCTAAGCAAACGGAAACCGTTCTTTCTTTTACGTCTTGCTAAGGCAGTATTTATTTACATGCTGCCATTTTCAATCACGATCTAACATTTATCGCAAAAAACAAAACAAAACCATGCTACTTAAGCTACTAGAGAAAATCCATAATCATTACATTTGACATTTAAAATTTATTTTGAGATTTTTTTCAGTGGTGAATGTCTTAAAATTGATGAATTACAGATCATAGTTTTGCAAAATCAGAAAATGTCAATAGCTGGCTACAACAACTTTTATTGAAATGTGATAAATAGAATACATTGAATATAAAAACTAATTCAATCGTATCTCAATAGCTAATTTGTATTTACGAATTTCAATGAAAATTTCTCTTAAAATGTTTAAGAGAACACGAACGTAATGTGATGTAACCGGAAATTTTGGTTTAGTTCTTCATCGTAAGGAAGAATTGTGTCCTAAAAAAGAATAAATGGACAACTGGCAAACAATGAAGTTAAAGCATATTTGCCTCAAGCTGTTACCCTTTGGAAAGCACCCGACTTCTATTCTAGAGAGGGCAGGAGAAACCCTAGGAGCCTAGAATTACAGAGGGGAAAATACCGACCTCTATTGAAGAACAAAAGCGGTGTCTTCAGTTAACAGACAAACATTTAGTTTAGTTCGCTTACTTGATAAGCAAAATCAGCACCAAACGTTAAAAACACTGTAAAACACACAAGAAATAGATTTAAAAACTTGTTAAAACAGTTTAAACAACTACCGGTAGGTAAACCAATTGGGTTTAAAGAATGGTGATTTCTTTAGAAGGACTTGATAAAGGACCTTGAAAAATGTCCAAAACTAGTCCGATTTTAGCAATTTTTTTTAAATCTACATCTTGTATATATTAAATATTACAATCTTTTTAACATTTAATTAATTTTGCACACGTTAAGTTATTTATTTAAAATCAGCATCAGTTATTCTAAAGAATAAAATCTTTCAAGTAATCTAACAAGTAATTGTTATTTTTTATGATTGAAAGAGAACTTAAATTTTTCTTTTTTTATCAGATAGTTTAAAAAATCTAAGTTTTGCTCTACATTATTCCAGAATAGGTTAACTGTGATTAATGCTATTAGGAAAATGCAATTCATATAACTAAAATCTCCTTTAAAGATTCTATTATCAATACAACGTCAAATTCTCAGTTTAAGTTTATAACAATTAACAAAATTAACCACCCTTTAATAATTCTATTCGATAATGTCGCAGGAGTTTAGTTTATGTCTTTTTTTAAGCACGAAATCCAAGAAACTGCTTCTTTTAAAGAAATAGTTAATATCAGTAACAAAGAAATAGTTAATATTAACTAATAGTTAATACATCTTACCAATTGCAGCAACGCAAGAGAAAACCACACAGCAAACCAAGAGCAAAACAATGAAACGGGACATCCTGGTGTTTAGTTTACGAAGTACGTTTACTAATTCTACAGTAAATCAACGAAGGCTTTTATAACAAGATAATTTAATGACCTAAATATTCTATCTTATAACATTATTGATTTTAAATTAACTTAATACATACTGCAAATAAACTTTATTAATTTATGTGATAATTCCGATTTATTTTATATTATTTCTATCTGTTAATGGGCTTTCAATAAGGATGATGGGAAAAGTTAGCATCTGTTCGAAGTAAATAAATCATTAACGATTTTGACAGCTGTGAAGATTTCACGAGCAACTGGAAGGTAAGGAGCTATCTTTGAGCAGATCTAGATGCAACCATTGGTGTGCTGGACTCGGCTCGGTCCGGCTCGCACGAGCCGATTGTTAAAAATTCTGAAAATCGGTGAACAGGTTGTTGAAACTTTACAAGATGCAGTCAAGCGAGTCATCAACCAGGCAATGTACACATGTTTGCGAAATATTAGAAAAATGTTTTTGTTTCTTGCTTTAATTACAGAAACCTATCGCATGTCACACTTCAATAGTTAAGCTTGAATCGGTAGAGAATATAAATGGACTGCTAGAATGTTCCAACAGGCCTGTCACATACGAATTCTCTATGGCTCTTACCGCAGCGAAACGTAGGGCGGTTGATCGGTGTTCACTAATCAGGGCTTTCTGAAGTATATATTTACAACCAGTGTTACCAAATAAGCTACTTTGTCGTTAGTGTGGCAAGTGTTTGAAGGTTTCATTCTTGTGGTTATAGTTAAAATAAAAATGTAAGTAGCTAGCAATTATTAGATTTTTCTTTTATTCCTCGTCGTATACACCGACGCAATTATATAATGAGCGCGTGTATTGTTTGTTTGTCTTGATACACCGTCACCTTTTCTCAACGAATCTTTACGAAGGTTCACATGCATCCCAGAATAATGCATGGACAAGGAAAACCCGGATCCAGACTAAGAGGTGTAAACAGGTGGGGTGGGGGTGGGGGCAAATATTCTTGAAGGGGTACGCTTATCTTTGAAACCTCTTTAGTTGGAAACACGAAGTTTGATATGAGTCTTCTTTGTCAAAATCTAAAATATACCTATCCGACGAATTTTTGATTTTCGGATCGTAAGGTGTAAACCGGGGGGGGGGGGGGGGGGGGTGCTATCTTTTTTCAAGGGTATACGCATCTCCGAAACGACTTAATTTGCAAACATGAAATTTCACGTGAGTGTTCTTAATTCTACAGTTTTAGTTTACTTGATGTAATTTGCTTTTTTGAAAGAAAAAACGCGGTTTTTTTTTATGTTACATGTATAAGGCTTCCGGAGCAAAGGGACGGTAGAAGGTCTATAATATAAGGCATGTAACTATCACGTGCCTTTTTTGACCAACTGGAAAAGTTTCAAAGTGATCACACAATTACAACTTCTGTGTCATCCACATCAGGACAACTCTCTTTTGTAACCCGCGCGAAGCACGGATATTTTTGCTAGTTGGACAAATCTGTTAATCAGAAAAACATTTGGACTTAGTATTAAATTATAATAAGGAAATATGTTGTAACGTTATTTATATTATTGCAATTGATAATTATTGGAACTTCGAAATTGTGTATGTGTACACAAAGGCTACTTAATAAATTATTATTATTATTATTACTTTATTATTTTGGAGAGCTAGCTGTTAAAAGTGTGGCAGCACAATCATGGATACAACCATTATTAAAAAGTCAGTATCAAGTTTAAATTTAATAGTTTTTTTTAGTTCTAATATCTAAAGAATTTAAAATTTGAAAATGTCCATTCTTTTTAAAATCTTAATTTTTAACATTCAAAAAATATGCTTAAAAAAAATATGTAAAAATAAATTAACGTCTTATATAAATGAAAACTATTAATTATGTAATTAAGCTTGAAATTGAATCTCAAACTTCCTGAGTTTGAGTAATCTTTTTATTACTGAAATCTCAAAATACACTTGAGTGCACGGAAATCAACTCAAACTGAAACGCAATGGTGAACCTTAAGTTGTCGCAAATTTTTGATCGTTTGAAAACTGCAAGTAATAAAATAACAAAGAATATGCCATTCCCGTTCAGGTGACACTCAGAACTTTACGGATGACTGCATTTTGTAAAAAATGTCAGGAAAACAGTTATATAGGAAAAATGTAGTACCAAAAGCATTCATTTCATTACAAAGACAAGATTACAAATTGAGCTGAATTTAGCATTTATTGCAAGTCAATACATGTTATTATCAGCAGCTCGAGCTCTGATAACAGCTTCTATTCGGCGTCTCATTGATCGGATCACATTCATGACCATTCTATATTGTACCATTCCTCTTCTAACGCCCTCTTCAACTCCTCGATTGTTTCTGCAGCTGGATTTCTACCACGAACTCTTCTCTTAAGGAGGTCCCAAAGATGTTCGATCGGGTTTAGATCAGGATTACGTTCAGGCCACCTCGCTGCATTTAGATAATCCCGAACAGCAACAGCGGCGTGTGGCCTCGTGTTGTCGTGCATGTAAATGAAGTTTTTCCGAACAATCCAGCATACGACAATACATATTGTTGTAGCACTTCGGTTATATACCGGTGAGCAGTCAACCTGCCTCCTGTGGGTCCAGGTTCGATAAACACCAAGTCAGTTTTGTCTGCAAGTGAAATGCCTGCCCATAGCATGCAGGAGCCTCCTCCATAACTGACAGTTCCCAGAAAGCAGCATTGCGCAAATCGTTCACCAGACCTTCGATAAACACGGTTTCGTCTGTCATTGTCTGTACATTCGAGTATCGTCAGAGGACAACACCAAATCCCATTGCACTACAGTCCAATCAACATGATAGCGAGCAAATTGAATACGGGTTTGCCGATGAGCTGTGATCAAAGTGGTCCTGTTGAAGGCCTAGGTGGGGTCAAATTTCCTTCCTGTAGTCTTCTTCTGACCGTCCAGCCACTTACAGATACCTCGTACACGGTGCAGCTCTTGTTGGACCTGAATGCCAGTCAAATTACGATTGCGTAGTGCAGTGTTAATAATAAATCGGTCATCTCTTGCAGTTGTAGCTCGATTTCCACAAGAACCTGGTCTCCTTGAAAGGCACTAGTCTCCTTGAACCGCCAGGACAGACTCGTGATACAGCTGACTGTGACGTACGCAACAGTTGCGCGACATACAGTTGAGTGTGACCCTGCTGTAGTACGACAACTGCCTGCGCCACTTCATCGGTTGTTGTATCCATCTTTGTGGAGTAATAATGACGATAGGATTCCAATAGGACAATTCACATTAATGAAAGGATATGTAAGTCTCGCGTACACAACAATTTCACGTGTTTCCGAATGGTTTACGTATGGCCACGCACGTGAACTTCATATCATTTCCAACAATTAACGGCATATCTCAAAAACTTGTTATCATATTATCACACGTTCGGTGTCATGTGAACACGAATTTCATATTCTTTTTATTTATTTATTGTAGTTTTCAAACGATCTAAAATTTAGAAATATTTAAAGTTCACCATTGCGTTTCAGTTTGAGTCGATTTCCTTATACTCGAGTGTAACTGAGATTTAAATTACTAAATCTAACGATTTGCTTTAGGTTGTTAAAAAGAAAAAAAAAAAAACATTCATTCCCAGGATAGTTTAATTCCCTCCTTCTCTCTTCGCTGATTTTATTTCTTCCTTTTTTCGTTTCTATTGTATTTTGACATTTTAAGATTTATTATTAAAATTAGTATTAATTTAACTACTGTGGCTACTTGTTAATATCAAGGTTTCCAATGGCACCGCAGTTTTAGCCACAATGAGCCGCTTCGTAGATCATTTAACAGTTTTTATTAGATGATCAGATTATCACTGAATAGTTACAATTGAGCAACTTCTGTTTAATGTTAAAATATTAACATAATACATTTTTACAATTTTGTTAGCTAACCAAATACTACTATTGAAAGTAAAGAGATTAAAGGTTATGTGAAGGATTAATTTTTTTCAATTATGTTAAGAAAAATTCCAAGCTTTCATATACATATTTTGACATTTTTTTTTGACACTCTTTTTACTTTAATAAAGAATATAGAATATTAATTAATCACCAAAATTAAAAATCTAACGAATTTTCTTTTAAGGTTTCTTGTTTAAATATTAATTAATTTCATTTACCTTGTGAAATTGTTTTAAAAAAAGCATTTGCTTATATTATTAAAACATACAGTAGCAAAAAAAATTATTTCCCATTTTTTATTTATAATTCTTCCACACTAGGCCAATAATATTTATCTTCACGGTGGCCCTTTGCAAAGAATTGTTTATACGTATAGGAAGTGGTGATTTCCGTACAATTCCTTTCCACATCCGGGACTTCAACCGAGTTAAACGACATCCAAATAGACTCAGCATCCCTTGACTCAAACGTGTCAAACATGCCAAGATGAGGATGTCATCAATTCAGATCTGCCTCATAGTGATTGGTTGTTTAGTAGCTGCAGCAACAGGGAGGCTTGTCAGAACAGAAATTCTAGGTAAGTTGGCAGTGAATTAGTAATGCTTTTGAAGCTTATTATCTTATTTACCTTATAGAAATCAGGATATAATGATATAAAATTACTTTTTCATGAAGGCTAAAAAAAAATTTGTGCTAATATCACTAAGAATTCAGTAATTATAATTCAGCTGAATTTCAGGCAGCTTTTATGCTTGCAAACAGTAAATTCGAATGTTTGTAAGCTTTATTAGTCTTCTATAAAGTTAATAACAAAAGAAATTTGTAAATGTAAATTTTGACTGCCTGTTTTAATTGTACTTTGAACGAGAAATTAAATACAATAGCAAAGTCACAGTATTTTAAAAGCTATAATAAGATGCCTATTTTAAGATAGGCTCAAAATATAAATTAGGAAAACAAGAAACTTTTCATATAGTGCGCTCATATAAACTTCCTGAATCAACAGAATAAATACTTCGTATTGGTTGTATTGGTTGTAAATACTTCGTATTGGTTCTAAATGCAATTGGCTTTCTTTCCAATTTCGACATAGAGAAAGGTCCAAATTATAATTGGGCTAGCACTGAGATTTAGATAAAAAGACTGATGATTATATTAAATTAATGTATGTGATTTGTGTCTAAAATATATCAATCTGTAGATTTCTCTAGACACTCAGATAGGTTTCAAATTGCCATTATCTAATTTTTCAAAAGAAAAGTCTTCCCTTAAAAATTTTTATTTACTGATTAGAAAAATAAATGAGACAGGATTAGTTTCTTTGCAATTTACATTGTATGCTACATTTACACATTCCCAACAAGAATTATGTTTAATACTGTTCATATCAGTGGTCAATGGACTAGTAAGACTCGGCCAGCCGGTATTCTATCCCCTCAATCGCAGCAAGCAATCGACTGTTCAACAGGACTAGTTCGGAGACTCCTGTTTTTCTCGCCACTTTAACATTTTCACACGCTCCGACGTTCTGTGGTAAAAAAAATTTTTATCAAAGATAATCTCCATTCTTCTTAGAAATTATAACCTTAGTCTTTAACATTTTTATAATTTGTTTTCTGTGTAGATTTGTTAAATAGTGCCATAACAGTCCCCTTACAGTTGGTCCTCTCTGACAATTTTCACCGCACGCCACTGGTTTGTATCATTCAAGACTTCCAGAATTTCATGTTACGGATATTAAAGCTTGTTTCTCTATCCTTTTTAAGGTATAGAGGATGAATATTTTTTGACTACTAATTATTTATTAATTATCTGTAAATAAGAACTTGCAAAAAAAAGTAACATAGCAGACTACATTTAACTGTGCGAACAGTGTTTCACACCGAATTATATAAATCTCTTTTCCTATGTGATTTTTTTTTTCACTTTTTACAAGCAAATAAAAGATGGATAAACGGTTAGTATAATCTTGTGTACGTTTGAAAAAGAGCAGCATTTATTTAAAGATCATTTCTAAGTAAAGTACCATTACTTTTTTTCTGATATACGGTATTCGTTTAAATATTTTTTTTTTCTCAATAAAAAAAAAGTTAAAGAATTTTTTGCTTTTTTTTTTTATTTTAATTTTGGTGAGTTTACAGAAATAGTAAAACACAAACGAAACAGGAAAATTTGTAATGAATTTATTTTCTTTTGTTAATTTTGTGGAAGACAGTTTTTGCAAAAGAATCTTAAAATTTTATGTATTTGAAACAAGAAAGATAGAAAAAGAATAAATAGAAGTAAACTTGTCAGCCATATCGGTTGCTTTTCTGAGGGGCTTATAATCCTGTAAAATCAAATCGACAATTAAAAAAAAATAATTCATAATAAGTATTTTATTAATAGTTTTGAACTCCAATTAATTTGCTACTTCACTAAAAGCTTAGAAATGACGAAAGCAAAATCTTTAGTTATTCAATGGATTTTCACCTTAGTATTTAAGTGCAGACACAGGTCCATGTCCTTGTGTCGCAGAATCCTCCTCCTGTCATACAGTCATCCATGCAGTTATTATAAATATCTCCACAAGGAATTCCACCACCTATTCCTCTTCCTAAGAATAAATGAAGTAATTTGACAGAATAACAAAAGTTTTAGTTATTTTACACAGAGATTATTTAAAAATGTTCATGGATGGAAAAAAAAAAGAATTAAGGAAAGAAAAAAAAAATAAGGAAAGAAAAAAAAACAAGGAAATATAACAAAAAAAGTTCTGAAACTTAAAAAAAAATTATAATAATTCGTATCCAAGTTTAAATGAACTCACCTGCTTCTAAATATGGAAGTACAGTGGTACCTCGGGTTACGAACTTAATTCGTTGCAGAACTCGGTTCGTAACCTGAAACGTCCGTAACACGAAACAGATACTAGGTGAGACGCCTTTGGTGTGATTTGACACCGTAACTGTTCCTGTATTATCAGGTAAGATTTGTCCGGACTGTAGGCTAGCGCTAAGCGATGCCGGTATTGCGTGGCCTTCGTATGTACTATACGCGATCGTTTGTCTCCAACGTTAAACCATGCTCTCTCTCTCTCTCACCTTCGTTCGTAACCCGAGGCACTGTTCGTTATCCGAGACAAAAAGTTTTCGTTCGTAACTCGAAATGTTCGTGACCTGAGTCGTTCGTAAACCGAAGTATCACTGTACAACCACAGCAGAAAATTTACTAGATTCTTTGATTATAAATATAAAAAGTTCAGTTAAGAAATTCGACAATAACTAGTTTAGGAGTATTATTTTCTTTCTTATTTGTTGAATGGAAATATCTAAGCAAACGGAAACCGTTCTTTCTTTTACGTCTTGCTAAGGCAGTATTTATTTACATGCTGCCATTTTCAATCACGATCTAACATTTATCGCAAAAAACAAAACAAAACCATGCTACTTAAGCTACTAGAGAAAATCCATAATCATTACATTTGACATTTAAAATTTATTTTGAGATTTTTTTCAGTGGTGAATGTCTTAAAATTGATGAATTACAGATCATAGTTTTGCAAAATCAGAAAATGTCAATAGCTGGCTACAACAACTTTTATTGAAATGTGATAAATAGAATACATTGAATATAAAAACTAATTCAATCGTATCTCAATAGCTAATTTG
>JAFIDM010102373.1:0-10280 GCA_023159025.1 Thereuonema tuberculata | reverse complement strand
TGTTGTAGAGCTGCATTATAAATGTGATTGTTGCGCATGCAAAAGACGCAATTGTGGTGACGTGCGGAAAAACGAAATGCTTATGCAAAGCGAGAAGCTTCACGGTTCCTTAAAGAACGGTCTCGATCAAAGTCAGAGACAAGAGACAGAGAAAGAGAAAGAAATGCTGAAGCATATCGCCCACTACGATCTGATCGCTTCCGATAAAATTGTGTATATTATGGGACCGCTAAGCTTTTGACGCTGTCTACAAGCATTAATTACCTTGTTAGATTAGATTTAGCCATTGAAATTATTTTTCTAAATGAAGAAAATGAGTTTTGATGAGTGAAATTTCAATGATTATATCTTTAAAAAAAATATATTAAATTATTTAAAATTTTTGAGTGCATTATTAGAAAATGGTAATTAGTACAAAAATTATCAATAGTAATGAAAATGTTATGAATTCAAGATCCCACAAGTAAATTTATCATCGGAAAGACAAATTTAATTTATATTTCAGCTTAAAGAGATAATAACAATAACAGAATTAACACTGAGATATATTTGAGAAGACAACTTAACAGTTATCAGATATATATTTTCCATGCCTGAATAAATAACAGATTGCTTACAAAGGACTCTTCTACGTTATTCTAGAAATTATAGATCTTATTTTATTAATCGCTGAGAGTAAACTATTAGAACGAATCTGAGCTTAGAAATTATTTGTAGAGGAATAAATGTAACCATTCGTTTTCCATCTTTTGGAAGATAGATTCAAAAAAATACTTGTCAGTTAAAGATATCGGGAAACGTTAGAATAGGCTTAACGTATTAAAAACAGCATTCTTATTGATTTAGATTTATTAATATCATCTGATAAAAAATATATAATTTACAACCATCCTTGTCATCTATCTGTTCGTTCGTCTGTCAACGAAACTTAGGAAACTGAAGCTATATTGATAGTTCAAGACACAGGTTGGACATGGATGCTTTTTCTGGAATTCTCTGTCCACCTGAAAGCTTCAATAGATCTTTTCAGTCGATTCTATTCTTCCTATGATTCCTTTCTAAATACAAATAACCCTCTGACAGGCTAAGGGAAACTGTTAGATTATTCTCTCTAATTCTCTATTAAGTAAAATAAGATGACGATTAGAATAAGGAATTTCAGATAATTCAAGATATCACAATATCAGAAGTTTAACCAGTTTTTTTCCTCAAGAGCAAGAATACATTTAAATACTAATTTTTCGTCTTTAAGAAATTTAAATCCTCTACTGTATATTTATTTTAATCATTTTATCTTAAAAATACTTTTACAGCTTTTAAAGCTTTTCATATTAAATACTTTGACACATTTTGATAACAAATTACAAAATACTGAATCATTACATAATTTTTGAATATAAATAATAACTCAGGAAATTTAACAGAAGAGGACAATTCATGTTTTTTAATAAACACAAAATCAATTTGCAATCTATCAAACACCTGCACAGTGGTTGGAAGAGACACTACTATAGATTAAAGCAACAGCTAGTTTATTCAAAGCCGTTAATTTAAGGAGTTAAAATTACTTCTCTATCGAAAAAAAAAGTACTGTTTTCTTCCTAAGTAAAAATGTGAATTTTAAATTACAATTACAAAATAAACAAATAGTTTTCGATCGTTTAAAAGTTTTTCAGACATTTCTCAGGGAACATTGTGTTTATTATCTTTAATCTTTTCCTCTGTTTGTCAGCCTCTTCTTCGGTTTCTCTTCGGTCTGACGTCATTTCTTACCGACGTTCTGGGGCAGGCAACGGGAAACCACCACAGTTTCTGTTCCCTAGTAATGGGTGGCTCTCCGGTCGAGGAGCGCCTTGCGACACGGCGTCGGCCTTTGGAACCAAAAAAAAAAAAATGTTTAATCTAAAGTAAAAATATAATTTGTAGGTCATTGTATTTCTGAACTATCAGCATATGTTTATTGTAATGCTTACGAAGCGATAACTGACTATTGTGAATTTTGTTTCTTGAAAATTCATTCTTACAATATGAAAAGAAAATATTTACAGAAAGTAATGAAAGATCCAGAGATTACTGTTGATATTTTGCAATTACGTCTCACAAAATAGCTTTTATTCTGTCTGTTTTATCACCGGAAACAACATGGTGTAGAGTAGAATAAGGAAATTCCTCAATTTGATAGCCTGGCAATGCTTAAGATCATTTATGAATAAATCAATTTACAACTTAAACACAAAACAAAGCGACTCGTTACAATTTGCTACTCAAACGCTTTCCTTATTAACGGGGACACTAGTATTAGTTGGATATCATTTATTCAATCCCTATTAATTCAAAGGGTCAATTTCAAGCGATGGTCGAATTCAATTCATTTAATGAGTCTATACCCTATTTTGCATCTGGAAATATTAATTCTTAGTATTTTAATATTTGGAGATTTTTTTAGTAAACTTTATCTGGATTGATAATTGTTAAAAAGTTTGTTTCATAAAAATACATCCATGAAATAAACCTACATTGTTATCAACATACACAATGGACTTAAATCATCAGTGATAAATAAATGCAGAATTTAAAAGCAGAATTTAATTATCATCATCATTTAAATAAAACCTTTTTTTTAAATATCTTGCTTTATACAAAGAAATCCTGTTTCAACTAGAAGAAAGTAAAATCACAAATGACAATAACAAAAGTCAATTGTTCTAAGTGATTGTTGTAAATATTAATATCGAATCTAAACAATAATATTAATTGTTAACTGCAGAATTTGATCTGGAATGGCTCTTAAAAGGGTTTCAATACCAAAATATAAATAGTAAAAAATTAGGCTAAATTCGAGTCCCTCAGAAGGACGAAATGACAATTCCCGATTCCCTCTGTTGACAAACTCTAAGGCGTGATTTGTTTATTCATTTGCAGTTTTTGGTTTTCATTTGCAACCATTTTTTCTGCAAGTTAAATTTATTTCTTTAACAAAAGCAAAATGAGAAATAAGAACAGCCCAAGCTTCAATAAATTGCCTTTCTGATTCGATTATCGGGAAGGAATCGGGAACGGTCGTTTCGTCCTACTTGGGACTCATCAGCCCGATCTTCGCCTTCCCCGATAAAAGACCCAGAAAGGCAAGATCTTATCTGAAGGCCACCGTCACACCTGGCAGTGGCCTCCGAAGAACAAAAAACAACAGAAATAAATGTTGTGCTCACTTTGCACAACCAAGACTTTTTCCTAATAACAGATAGGACAGGAGGTCAATTAATAAAGGAAATAAAGTTTTCAAGAAGAGGTGATTTAACATTGGAAAGAGTTTAAAGTGCTGGAGAAATTTTTAACAAAAGCAAAATGAGAAATAAGAACAGCCCAAGCTTCAATAAATTGCCTTTCTGATTATCGGGGAAGGAGGAGATCAGGCTGATGAGTCCCAAGTAGGACGAAACGGCCGTTCCCGATTCCTTCCCGATAATCGAATCAGAAAGACAATTTATTTAATCTTGTGCTGTTCTTATTTCTCATTTTGCTTTTGTTAAAAATTTCTCCAGCACGTTAAACTCTTTCCAAATTTATTTTTTGTTAATGCAGACTGCTTTACTATTTCAGTTACCAATATTCTAACCTTTATATATCAATCGGAAACTGAATTTGATCTGTGGATCAAGACCATGAATCTTATCAAGTCATATATATCTTGTGTGATTTTGCATTACACTAAAAACTCTTTTATCCGAATCGCGTTTATCCGAAACGATTTTTAGCCTATTTTAAAAACACACAAAAACATTTTTCCGTCCCTATAATCAATATTTAATAGCGTATACAAGCGATTATGTAGCTGTAACTCTAACTATGCAACTGTAACTCCATTAATATACAGTAATTAATGTAAATAATATTAATAACATGTACAGTAAGTATGTATATATGTGTGTATGTATGTATGTTTAATACAATATACTCCGGATTATTCGAAACTTCGTTTATTCAAACGGTAGCGGTCCCTTTAAATTCAAATCAACGAGTTTTTAGTGTAGTTTACTTCAGATTTTGAGAAACTAAAATTAATAAAGAAAAGGTATTTCTATTAACAGCAAAATAATAAGGCCAACACACCAGTTTAAAATTCATGATATATTATAATACTAAAAAACACTAAAAATTGCAAGCTTTCCAACCGTCCTGCGGTTCGTTTTTAAGCAAATAAATTTACAAATTAAAATGACAATTATAAGAAGAACAAAAATCTGAAAGGATCATGGTTGAATCCACGTGGAGGATTGGGTCCAATGACAGGCTTGGGTTGAAGTCTCAACAGCCACCTCCAGTTCATTTCCATTGCGCTTAAGGGGTGACATTTTTACGCCAAATGGAAAAACTTACAAAATTTCTATGAGCAATAATGTTACATCAAAGGAACTGATTACATCTATTTTTAAACATAGCATTATATATGAAACAGATTCCAAAATTAACTAGATAAACCTAAAAACTGGAAGAAAAATAACAAAGAGAAAAAAAAATAAAGATTTTTTTTTTCCTTCCTCTTTTCTACAAAAACTTCTTCATAATTCCGAATTTCTAGCGAACCCATAGTGCGATATAGCTTGAACAGATAATACATCATTGTAAAAAAGGGGGTCAGTAAGTATATAAAGCCGCGCTGGTGTGGTCGAGCGGTCTCAGGCGTCGGTCTGTCGTTAGATCAATGTGCCAGCGCCCGGGTTCAAATCCCGGTAGCGAGCATGGATGTTTCAAAAATTTCCTTTCCTGTGTTGTAGCCTCTTCTTCACTTTCTCTTCGGTCTGACGTCATTCCTTAATGGCGTCCTGGGGAAGGCGACGGGAAACCACCCCAGTATCTTTCCCTTATAATTCTAGGGAGACTGCTAGGGGTTCGCCGTCTTGGGAACACTAGCGCTCCCTGGAGCACGGATGCTTCGGCAACGATGCTCGCACTTCGGTGCGAACCGACCACACACACACACACAAGTATATGAAAAGACTCCTTGCACTTTCGAAGAAAATCTTTAAGTTCATTTCAAATAACAATTGGATTTCCGAAATCTTAAACGTGATTCGAGTCCCTAGCATGTAAAAAAGTAAGTCCCTAGCACGTAATTTCGGTCCTTAATTTCAGGGCATGCAGACAGTCCGATTTGATCCCTACAGCGATGCGTTTTAAGATAGAATATTTTTCGCCTTCCATTCACAAATTGCTTCGACGATTGCGAATTAAATTATTCACTGCTAGAATTAATGATGCGCACAAGAAACTAACTTGGCTTACGCACCAGGCACGTGTAACCGCATCTTTTTTGCAGAGCTTTCGCACCGAGGAACATTTTATACGCATGTTTTAATTCGGGGCGCACGTATATTTTAAAGTGTATGAGAATATTGCCCAAACCCATGTTCAGAAGCTAGTATGATGCGATGGCCGGCTTATAGCTTCCAGGATAATAGAATCTATAATCTAAGTGGGACAGAACTTACATTTCCACAAATGCAATTGCTCAGTAAGGGTTTGAAATTTGGGCTACTGACGAGACCAAAGCCAGATGACGTAATTGCACGAATCGAAGAAGGGTTTGTAAGGTCTCCAAAAAACGTTAATCCGGTGATGCGGCAAAAAATTGGAGGTGTCCTTAGGAAAAGTTTGCGGAGGGATTCTCAATTGGATGTACTCAGCCCGTTGGAGAAGCAAGCGTTAAAACAACTGCGCAAGAATGAGAATCTCTTGTTTGTTCCAGCTGACAAAGGAGGAGCCACTGCGGTCCTCACAAAAGTGCAATACAATAAAATGGGTGACAAGTTCATCAGCTCTACTGAAGGAATGAGGCTTTTTTCTAATCAAGCTAAAGAAATGGTAAATTACATTAGATTAACGGCCAGGAAATTGGCTAAAGAAGGACTTATATCAGCGACACAAGACGAAGATCTGAAGGACGACTATCACGCAATTCCAAGGCTCCGCATTTTACCAAAAGTACATAAAGACAAAGATGAGGATGTGTTATATCCGGTCCGGCCTATAGTGAATTGTGTGTCATGAGCCATTAAGGTACTTTCTCAAATTATATACAGAAGGCTTCTTAGGCATAATATAAAATCCAGATTTGCTGTTGCTAATAGGGCTGAGTTTGTAAAAAGATTGAAAGATGTGTATTTAATACCTAATTATGAGTTCTTTTCATTAGATGTGGAATCATTGTTTACTTCCATTTCCTTTAGTTTAATTGTTGATTCGATTAATCATTTTGAGCATAAGTTTTATACTAATTTTGCTGGATCTGATACATGTCAAACATTATTACCTATTATATAAGCATTGTATAATATTCAAATTTTCCAATTCAACAGTAATATGTATAAGCAATCCATTGGCTTGTTCATGGGGCTTGCTGCATCCGCAGCGTTAGCAGAAATGTGTATGTGTTACGTTGAGGATTCAGCATTTATAATTTTTGACCTTGGTCAACTACATATCCCGCTGTACTGCAGGTATGTCGATGATTTACTCTTTTATACATGTAATCAAATTCCATTGGGCATTAAGGATATTTTGGATGGTATCCATGCCGATATTGGTTTTAAGATTGAACAGGAGGTAAATGGGGTTATTGCATTTTTGGATGTGGCCATACATAGAACCCCTGCGGGTTTTCAAACTTCTGTGTTCAGAAAGCCCACTAATATTGGTATGACCTTAAATTTCCAGTCCGCGTGCCCTGCATCATTTAAGAGAAATGTCATCGGCATGGCTGTTAGCAGAGCATTTACGATTTCTAGCTCTATTGAATGTTTCAATAATGAAATTTGTAAAATTAATGATATGTTGTTAGTTAACAATTACCCGCAACAATTTATTAATGTTAATATAGCATGTTTCATTGATAGAATATATAACCCACAGCAAAGGACCGTTTCCCGCTGTAACTATGTGTCTGTTCCGTTTAATCCAATTTCTTTCCCAGAAATAACAAAAATTTTGCTTAAGTTCGATATTACAATCACATCAGCAGTACAGATGACAATTGGAAACTATGTCAATAAATGTGATTCTAAGAGGGTGGATAACCCTAGGGGGGTTGTCTATGCATTGCCGTGCATCAATGCCACCTGCCGGTACATCGGCGAAACACGGCAAGCATTAAAGAAACGCATTTCCCAGCATAAAAGTGCAGTTCGTAACAAGGACCGAAATTACCTTACTTTTTCACATGCTAGGGACTCGAATCACGTTTTAGATTTCGGAAATCCAATTTTTATTTGTAATGAACTTAATGATTTTCTTCGAAAGTGCAAGGAGTCTTTTCATATACTTACTGACCCCCTTTTTTACAATGATGTATTATCTGTTCAAGCTATATCGCACTATGGGTTCGCTAAAAATTCGGAATTATGAAGAAGTTTTTGTAGGGGAAAAGAAGGAAAAAAAAATAATTTTTTTTTTCTTTTCTTTATTTTTCTTTTTTTTTTTAATTCCAGTTTTTAGTTTATCTAGTTAATTTTGGAATCTGTTTCATATATAATGCTATGTTTAAAAATAGTTGTAATCAGTTCTTTTGATGTATCATTATTGCTCATAGAAATTTTGTAAGTTTTTCCATTAGGCGTAAAGATGTCACCCCTCAAGCGCGATGGAAATGAACTGGAGGTGGCTGTTGAGACTTCAACCCAAGCCTGTCATTGGACCCGTCCTCCACGTGGATTCGACCATGATCCTTTTAGATTTTTGTTCTTCTTATAATTGTCATTTTAATTTTTAAATTTATTTGCTTGAAAACGAACCGCAGGACGGTTGGAAAGCTTGCAATTTTTAGTGTTTTTTAGTATTTTAATATATCATGAATTTTAACCTAGTGTGTTGGCCTTGTTATTTTGCTATTAATACTATTTTACACACGTTAATTTTAATTTCTAAAAGGTATTTCTGTTTGGATAATTCACTTGCATCATTACTAATTTCATTACTAATGGATGGAGAATGTTTAAATGAGAGAGAATAACCTCAACTCTGGAAATATCAAAAAAAAAATAATGTCGTATGATTATTGCATAATATAATTAGGCTATTATAGTATTCTTCATCACAGGGATGGATAGACAAAGAGAAATATCAACACCCATTACGAAACTTTACTTAAATTATTTCATTAAAACCTAGATTTGTCCATTCATAACAATAGACTACCTGTAGAAAACAAGGTCTTAAAATAATGCATTCTTATAATTTCGGCGTTGCCATTAGTATAACACTTTAGGTTATTTGCGGAATCTTGTGATTTCCATGAAATTGAACAAGCAGCCGATATATGCATTATTATACATTATCTATTTCATCTAGTGAGGCCCAGGAGGTCACTGACAAGTAAACCTTCTCTCCTTTGATACCGGTTTTCCGGAAACCCATATATTTTCTGAAAGCTTTTGTCACAAGTAGAAAAACTGAGATCTTAGAGGCAAAGGGACAAGCGTTTAGGAGTTATAGACCCACACAGTATCAGTAAAGTGTTGGAAACATGGCACCAAAAGTCGCTAAAATGCTCGTTTCACATATTTATATGAACTAATAATATGAAGGAAATAATAATATTAATAATAATAAAAACTTAAGAAGGTGGAGATCTCAATATAAAGGAAGTAACAACTCGTTGAAAAGAAATAATATATGGTGGGATGTTGAAAATGTGACTTGTTATTAACTTAAAACAAAATCTATTACAAGAGACAATCGATGTGCAATTCATCAAATAAACAGTGAGACGGACAGAAAGACGGTTCACAATGGGCACAATTTACAAAAGCGATAGCCTCACACTTTGCACACTTATCATTTGTCAATGAATCAAAGCAGTAATCCATTGGCGCAATTAACATTCCAGGTTCGTCGTCCAAGTATCCGCCCTTATAAAGAGCATACTTAATCAAGTTCTTGAAACGAGGAGCGCTGAACTGATAGAGGGAAAAGGACTGCAGGGCCAGAAAACTATCGCGATGCCAGATGAGCTCCTGTGTCTGGATAATGATTGTGTCCGTTATGGATGTTCGGAGACCGATTGCTTGTACCGAATCGGGAGACCAAGGCAGCCACAACGACTTTAGGATCCATCTGCAATGTAAGAAGAAGACATAAAATACGTTAGTACATAATAGCAACATACGCGAACATACAAAAAATAGAGACGTCATTACGGGAATATGTCCATCTATACACACTTTATTGATACTTTGTGGCCTATAGCTCCTAAACGCTTGTCCCTTTGCTCCAAAAATTTCAGTTTTTCTATTTGTGACGTAAGCTTTCAGAAAATATATGGGTTTCCGGAAAAGCGGTATCGAAGGAGAGAAGGTTTACTTGTGAGTCTTTCTACACACACACCCCTCCTATTTCCAATATAATAACTTTTTTAATTAATTTTCTTGAAACTTTTAATATATTTAAAACTTTTTATAAATATTTTAGCTGTTTAGAATACTTACTACCGATCAATTCCATATTAATAAAGATATTTATACAAATAGGAATTTTTTTTTTATCTATCTCTGTTATTTTAAATTTTAAAGAACTGGTAGATGACTTCGTACTTTAAAAGGGAAAAAAAAAAGGCACTTACTGAGATTTTTGTCTCAGTGATTTTGTTAATGGGATCAGTGAACTTCAAGGAGCAACCCCACATTTCATAAAATTGATATTTCTAAAAATATCAGTTAATGTTTACCAATTTTAATCATTTAGATTATTAAGAATAAATTTGTATAACAAAAAAATAATTTAATAGAAATTGAAAAAAATTGACATATAAATTTTATTGATGAAATTAAATAAATTCTTTCCTCAATAAAATCCTCAATATCTTTTGAATCTCTGGATGATTTCTTTGAAACTTTAGGACTACAGCCTATATGAAATCTTTTCTATCGTTCCTTGCTGTTAATCAAACAAAAACACTCATCGAAAAACATTTGAAATTAAACAATGGAAGTCTGTTAATGTCTTTAACAATGGACTTTAATCCATTTACAGTTAATCCATTTAAAGCTCGAGCCATGAAATTAATCGGCTTTATATAATTTCAACAACTAATGCGGATTTACTTAATTTAAAATAATTATCCCAAATTTTGTGTTTAGCAAATATTACAATTTGAAAAAGAATTGTAGCATTTTCGATTGTGTCGCTTTGACTACTTTTATAAAACGAAGAAATAGAACTTTTAAGAAATAAATATTAATGAAAGATCTTTAGGAAATAGGTTCTTTCTTTTTCAGTTACAAAATCTG
>JAFIDM010102372.1:0-10280 GCA_023159025.1 Thereuonema tuberculata | reverse complement strand
CCATGACGATTCGTCAGCAGCTCCATGCCTTAAGGTACACAAGTTGTACTGCGCCCACAAGCCTATGTAAACGCACAGCGTCGCTTTGTCTGGTATAAAGAGCGACGGTCGTGGTCGATGGACCGCTGGAAGAGCATTATGTGGAGCGACGAATCACACTTCACACTCTACCGATCGGATGGGCGCATCTGGGTGTGGCATTTCCCAGGAATCTGTCCATTGACATATCTTATTAATTCTGTTTACTACTGCTCCCACATAAATCCAGTAATTTAGTCCTTTTCAATCTTCTTTTAATTGTCTTATTCTTCAATAGCTCAGATGCTTCTCTATTTGGATGGTGCTGTAATCTTATTTTATGCTTTTGGGCCAATTTTTTTTATTTCCTCAGCTACACATTCCATCTTCAAATCCCTGTGTAAATCAGAGTTTCTTATATACCAGGGAGCATTAACTATGTTTCTTAACACTTTATTTTGAAATCTTTGTATTATTTGAATATTACTCTTTTTAGAGCAACCCCACATCTGTGCTCCATACAACCAAATTGGTTTCAGAATCTGTTTATATAATAAAAGTTTATTCTCTATTGTCAATTGTGATGTTCGTCCAATCAGCCAATAGAGTTTCCTATATTTAATTTCCAATTCTTCTTCCTTTTTTTTAATATGTGTCTTCCATCTTAGTTTGGCATCAAGATTCATACCCAAATATTTAGTCTCATTCACAAAAGGTATTTTTTGTCCATTCATTTCCAACAAGATTACTTTATTCTTTTTATATGTAAAATTTATATGTACCGATTTATTTTCATTAAGCCTTATTCTCCATTTTTTAGTCCACCTGTTTATATTTTCAAGAGCAGCTTGTACCTTTTCTGCTGCCTTTTCAAAGTTATTTTCAATTGCTAATGTGGCAGTATCATCAGCAAATGTTGCTGTAATTGTGTTTTTTGTTTCAGGAATATCACAAGTATATAACAAGTACAAAATATGGACAGATTCTTACAACCAGATAATAATAAAATAGACTATAATATAATTTAAGTAATAAACTAGATTAATAGCTATTGGTTAGTCTTAGACTAGGTATAGCAATAAAAAAAAAAATTTCCCAGGAAGCGGCTGCTACCTAAGTGTGTCATGTCAACAGTGAAGTTTGGCAGTGGTACCGTGATGGTGTGGTGTGTTTCTCCTGGTTTGGACATGGTCCGTTGGTTGTCATCGAGAGGAACATGGCATCTGCATAGACTCTCGACTTTCTAGACCAGCATTTCTCAACCGCTGGTCCGCAATTAAAAAAAATAGGTACACAGGCGTTTTACAGAAATTTTTTTTAATATGATGTTTTGTACTTATTTGTTTGAAGACGACTAATCTGTCCTCCTTTTCGATATTTGAAGAGTAATCTTTATTATTATTTTTTTGGTTGTACAGATAGGTTTATAATGTTGTTTTGTTTTTGGTTGTAAAAAAAAATAAAATAAAATAATGTATTCAAGGGCCACGTTGAAAAAATAGATACTTTATTGGTCTGCGGTATGTTTTCGGTTGAGTAACACTGTTCTAGACAATTCCATGCTTCCCATGTTGTGGTCGCAGTTGGGTGAAGGCCATTCGTGTTCCAGCACGACACTGCGCTGTGTCATAAGGCCCGTGTTGTCAGCGTCAGGTTTCTGGAGAATAATGTTCAGGAACTTCAGTGGCCCACCTAGAGTCCGGACTTCAACCCTATTGAACATCTGTGGGATGAATGGGAGAACCGGATTCAAGTGCGTTCATGTGATCGCAAATACACATCCAACTTGTGCAATTTCGAAAGAGAAGTGGGCAAAAATGCCGGTTGCTTGCTATTAGAAACTGGTGGTGAGCATGCCACGGTGTGTGGATGCCATGCTTAGGGCAAAAGACTACAGTATGTGCTATTAGACACGCTGTAAATAAAGCATCTGTTCCATACCACAGGTGTCCACTTTCAATTGATTAGGCAATGTATATAGCCAGACACTGATGTACAATTTTGAAAAAAACCTATTAAGAAAACTAAATCACTGTTTCTATAAAGATTCATATAACAAGGGAAGTGTGTGACTTCGAACGCTGAGAACTGCACGAAAATATGCTTAGAATTTATATCCCTCATCCCAAAAATAGTGGTATGAGTCATTCATATGCAAAACTCATCTTACCACGAGAGACATTTGAATGATCACCTATTGAAGGTCCAAGAGAGGAACTTTGATAACAAGAAGAAACAAAATATCAATATATTAGGACCAAATAGAGCAATATAGCAATATAGTCACAACATTTCAAATGTGTGTGTGTTTGGTCCTGTTATATTGATATTTTGTTTCTTCTCATTAGCTAAGTTCTTCTCTAGGACGTTTAATAGATGATCATCCAAACGTCTCTCATGGTAAGACGTGCAGTTTGTAAAAGCCCTTATAAGAGATATACCATATTAGCGTTAATAGTGGTTAGCGATGAAGCATCTGCCACCGGTGCCAGGAAGTCATGTTGGACTTCATAGTTCATAATATAATGGTTTAGAATTTAACTGTTAGCAAGAAAATAGTTTTTACAATTATTGAAATTTAGTACGATTAAAATAAATTCAGGGAATCGATCTAAATATTCTTTCTGATTAGAAATGGAATAAAAAAAATATGGTAAACAGAATTTTATTAAATTAAAATTCAATAAATTAAAAAATACACGTAAATATTAGATTTAATGTAATCCTATTAACTGGTTCCAATTTTTTAACCTAAATATTCACTATTTTACTTATGAAATACTTCATATTTTTCACTATGGGTGGTCAATTTATTTAGAATGGGATTTGAATTTTTATTATAAATGTTTTTGTTTCTATTTTGTAATATAAATGTAATTGAAATGACTAAGACTAAGTTTTAGAGATTTTCAGAATAATTTGAATAAGAATTTTTTTTTTACGCTTCCAAATAGACTTCTGTATAAGGATATTTCTTTTTTCATGAAGATTACAATAAATATTTTGTAAATATTTAAAATTTAGTTGTGCTATTTTCAGAATGTTAATGAATGAATGTTATTCTAAATTATTTTTCTGTTTGGAGTTTTTTTATTTATATTAAAATTTTTTTAATTCTTTATAATATCAATGTTTGCTTCACTTTCTTTCTCGTCTGTAAAAAAAAGCAGTGCTTTCTTGGGATAACACACTTGGGATACCATTGTTTATGATCCTTTTCCCGTTTAGATACAGAGCGGCACAAGACAAAAAGTGAAAGAGTAATTAGAGCTGCAGAAAATCATCCCCCCCCCCCCCTTACCTGTAACGTTACAGTCATTTACTGAGCAGCAACTCAAAGCATCCAACCTTTCGCGGCATTTTAGAACATTTATTTTTTTGTACTCCAATCACAAAAAAAAAAAAAAAAATTATAAGTAAAGAAAGAAATTCACTATTTTTTTTTACTAATCAAATTATATTTTAATTATATAAGATAAAACATAAGGATTTGAATCACAACAGATAAGTATTAGCAAATAAACAAACCATCTGTTCATACATTATCTATAATCAAAGTGCAGCTGGTAGTCAAAACCAAAAATAAATAATTTTCTAAGTACCAAATAAACTTTGCTTTTTGCATACAAAAATTTATATAACCTAGCATAATAACAATTTACAATAGTTCTCTGGAAAAATGTTTTACTTTAATCTTCTTTTAAATGCATAGATTTGATATGTTTCGATAATTTATTTGAAATATAAAATTTTTTTTCACAATATTTACAATGATAGGGCTTTTCACCTGTATGTATTCTGGTATGAACAGTTAAAGCACCTGATTGTGAAAAACTTTTTTCACAAAATTCACATTTAAATGGCTTTTCACCTGTATGTATCCTCTTGTGAGTGAGTAAATTAGTTTTTTGTTTAAAGTATTTCTCACAAAATTGACATTTAAATGGGCTCTCACCTGTATGTGATCTAATGTGATGAGTTAAACTGCATCTTTGAGAAAAGGTTTTATCACAGAATCCACATTTAAATGGCTTTTCACCTGTATGTAATCTAATGTGGTTAGTTAAATTGTTTCTATGAGAAAAGGTTTTCTCACAAAATTCACACTGAAATGGTTTCTCACCTGTATGTGATCGAATGTGAACATTTAAGTGGTTTCTTCGAGAATAAGATTGTCCACAAAAGTCACATTTAAATGGCTTCTCACCTGTATGTAATCTAATGTGATTAGTTAAATTGCATTTTTGAGAAAAGCTTTTCTCACAAAATTCGCATTTATATGATTTTCCAGCTGTTTTGGACGACATTTCAGCGAACTGATGGATTCCAATAAATTTTGTACTGTAGTAGTTCTTATTTAACTCTAAATAAGAGAAGCTAAACTTAAAGAACTAAGTCTTGATAGCTTAGTTGAAGATAATATATAATATACAACTAGGCCTAAACATCTACAGCAATCGCCAACTATTTTCACGATGGTAAATTTTTGTTTTGATCAAAAGGAAGTAATATTTTCAATGATAATAAAGAGTTCTATTTTAAGTCAATTAAATTAGGAAATTAGGAGATAAAGTAATACAGACTGAATCTATGACGAATATATCTTTGTCATTGTCCAAAATGGAGCGATGCCAACACTTCCGGAAATGCTAGAATATCGACTGTAGCGCTCCACGTGGCCTTTGCATTAATAATAATTACAACGCAATATCAATAGAAAGTCATGCTTCAATTAAAGTCAAGTAAACGTAATCTGTATATATAGTATAAATTTCTTTGGAGATGCCATTGTTTCCCGTTTTAAGCATCTGCTTCGCATCTTCTGGAAACTAGAAAGTGAAATTCAACAGAATAGTTTAAATATTTGCAAGAAAATAGCTTTTATAATTATAGAAATTTAGTAAAAGTAAAATAAGTTCAGGAAATCGATTCTAAGTATAATAAATAATGATTGGAAAAGAAATATAGGTTAAAGAGTATTATTTGGCTCCCTTGTTGAAAGGAGCTGTGTTAAGACTTTATTCAAGATGGCGGACTTCCTGAAAAGGTTGAAAATTGTTAGGAAATTTACCAATATATACATCCTGCAGCTTAGCAGACCTAATCGGACCTAACCTACAGCTAACTGTAGTAAACGATTCGGTTCTACGGACCTCATTAGCATGAAAGTTGTTTCGAAGGCCGTATGAGAAAACCACTGGTGTATCGCTCCGCGCGAGAGCCGGATAATACTCTTTAGCCGAAATATATCTACTTTTCCTTACTTCAGTTAGATAAAAAAAAAAAATGTGTAAATATCAAAATCTTTTCAATGTTCATTATTTCATTTATGGGCGATTATTACGTGCAAGTGCGAATGTTCATTAGACACCGACTGCTCACATGAAAGTGGACACCTGCCGTAGTGGAACAACCCATGCAAATTCGGGCAATAATTTGAATATTAATGTATATAAAAACATTATACTGTCAAAAGATTTAAAGTTTTTCCAATTTTGTGACCAAACTAAAAGAGATAGATTGGTCATGCAAATGGATAAAATGTAGATCTTTTTAAAGCAAACAAAATGCTACAAAAAACTTTCGAAAAAATTTTTTGGTTTCCAAGATGTCGCCTTTCAAAGGGTCAATTTTTACTTTTTCTCAATTTAAACGAAAAGTATAAAAGTTGGAAGATAACATTGTATTGAGAAAATGTTGGTATTTGAAAGTTGTATCAAACGATATATCAGTCATTCCAAACGTTTCTGCGTTTGCAAGATATATGCAAAAATGTGAAAAATTTCATGTTGGCTGTTGCGAGAAGTTTGTGAAGGTATGTCTATTCTCAAACGTAGACAATTTCAATAATTTCTGCATTCGCCATCACAATTAACAAATCACAAGGTCAAACATTTGATCATGTTGGAATAATTTTGAATGAGTCTGTTTTTTCTTATAGACAATTATACGTTTGCATTGTCGAGATCAAGAAAAAAGGAAAATGTTAAATTACAAATTACTACAACGTCGGAGCAAGGTAATCTTTTGAAATATGATTCAAGAATTTTTACAAAACATGTTAGTTATCATTAAATTTAATTAATTAATTTAATTTAATTATCATATTATCATTCATTGGGAGGACAATAGTTGGAGTCATTTGGTGTCTAACCATGTGCAGAGGTAAAATGCCACCATCAAAGCAGCTGAGCGATTTTCAACGTGGAGTATTGTCCTCCCAGTGAATGATGGCCGCCCTGTTTTTGTGAGATCTGCGCATGTATCATCGATTACTCTGGTCAGGCACTTCCGTATGAGTTTATCACAGGACGTCGCCATTACGGTAAAGGCTTGTTACTTTGCAAAAGAGCATTGTATTTATAAATAATATTTATTTATTTATTTATATAAATAGTTATTGTTAGCAACTGGTATTGAAATAACGGTAAATAGTCGAGAGAAGTTTTAATTTGGCGTTATCAACATGTCTTTCTCAGTGAAAACAGACGACGGGCGTCCATTGTGACAGGAAAACATAATTGATCAGCTACCGGAAGGGCTGCGCAGTTCAAACTTCCGCCGGTCATCTTTCATTTTGAGGACAATAGTCATAGTCTACCACATTAGTGGCCAGAGTGTGCGAGCCATAGCAGTGCCACTGAACCTGCCAAAGTCGACCGTGGGTGCTATTATAACAAAATGGAAACACAACGTCATGGAGGTGGCGGAGCCCACATGCTGACCGATAGAGACGAGAGGGCCCTGAAGCAGTTGGGACGGTAGTACAGGGCTGTTCCAGCGGAACAAAGGTGGCAGGACTTCCAGCAGGCAACGGGAACAACTGTCAGTACCATGACGATACATCGGGAACTCCATGCCTTAGGGTTCACCTGTTGTGCTGCGCCTACAAGCCAATGTAAACGCCCAGCGTCGCCTGGTGTAAAGAGCAATGGTCGTGATCAACGGACTGCTGGAAGAGCATTATGTGGAGCAACCAATCACACTTCACACTCTATCGATCGGAGAGGTGCACCTGGGTGTGGCAATTTGCCAGGGGAGCAGCTGCTACCTGAGTGTGGCATGTCAACAGTGAAGTTTGGCGGTGGTAGTGTGATGTGTTTCTCCTGGTATGGAAATGGTCAGTTGGTTGTGATCGAGAGGAACTTGGCATCTACATAGCATCTTGACGTTCTAGACAATTCCATGCTTCCTATGTTGTGCTCACAGTTCGGTGAAGTGCCATTTGTGTTCCAGCATGACAATGCACTCTGTTGTCAGTGCCAGGTTTCCGGAGAATAATGCTCAGGAACTTCAGTGGCCCACCCAGAGTCCAGATCTCAACCCTATTGAACATCTGTGGGATGAATAGGAGCACCGGATTCATGTGCGTTCATGTGATCACAAACACCCATCCAACTTGTGCAGCTTTGAAAGAGGAGTGGGCAAAAATGCCGGTTGCTTTCTATTAGAAAGTGGTGGAGAGTATGCCACGGTGTGTGGATGCTGTGCTTAGGGCAAAAGGCTACAGTATGCTCTATTAGACACGCTGTAAATAAAGCGGCTGTTCCATACCACAGGTGTCCACTTTCATTTGATCAGGCAGTGTATATAGCCAGACAGTGATGTGGAATTTTGAAAAAAAACTAATAAGAAAACTATATCACTGATTCTATAAAGATACAGCCCATTCATATAACAAGGGAAGTGCGTGACCTCGAAAACTGAGAACAGCACAAAAATGTGCTTAGAATATAAATCCCTCATCCCAAAAACAATGGTATGAGTCATTCCCATGCAAAGCTCGCCTTACCATGAGAGACATTTGAATGATCCCCTATTGAAGGTCCAAGAGAGGAACTTTGATAACAAGAAGAAACAAAATATCAATATAAAATGACCAAATAGAGGGAAATACAGCAATATAGTTACAACATTGAAATGTGCGTGTTTTGGGTCCAATTATATCGATATTTTGTTTCTTCACATTACCAAAGTTCCTCTCTTGGACCTTTAATAGATGGTCATTCAAATGTCATTCGTGGTAAGACGTGCAGTTTGTAAGAGCCCTTGTAAGATATATGCCGTATTAGCGTTAATAGTGGTTAGCATTGAAGCATCTACAACCAGTGCCAGTGAGTCATGTTCGACACATAGTTCATAATATACTCATGGACAAAAAAATTAGCGCACCAAGAAATAATTGCGGGATCGTAACGAAACTTGCAATGAAGGTACATGTCGGGGAGATATGCAAATGATTAGAAATGCAGCGTGATTGCGCATTACGTATAGCCGGTAGAGGGCGTTGAACATCGTACTTTGTGGAGTATAAAACAGGTAACCAAAGCTTGTTTGAGTGTGCTGAATCATTTACAAAGGAAGAGCTGAGGTAGACATGCCATTACGCCGTGTTTGAAGACAGTATACGCAGTTGTCGCAGTTTGAGAGAGGGAGAATCGTCGGGATGATGGAAGCTGGGTGGTCAGCTAGGCGAGTAGCTCGTCAATTAGGCCGCTCTGATTGTGTTGTGAGGAGGTTTTGGGACCAATGGACCCGAGAGATGTCATGTACACGAAGACCAGGCTGAGGACACCCTCGACAGACCAGTCGTCGAGAAGACCGCCACATAGTCTGAAATGCACGCGTACAGCCAACTGCTTCATCGGCCGCCATCCAGGCAAAGGTAGCACCTTCACTAGGGGCCGCTGTGTCTTCTCGAACCATACGAAGGCGCCTGGCTGAAGGACAGTTGGTATCGCGGCGCCCATTACATGTGCTGCCCTTGACGCCCGCCCATCGACGCCTCCGTTTGGAGTTTTGCCGCGCACGAGGAAACTGGACTGCAGCGGAATGGAACCAGGTCGTCTTTAGCGACGAATCCAGATTCAATCTCGGCAGTGATGACAATCGTGTTCGTGTGTGGAGAGCCCGTGGTGAACGCTTCAATCCTGCCTTTGCTCTACAGCGACACACCGCTCCCACAGCTGGTGTGATGGTATGGGGTGCCATTGCCTACAATACACGGTCACCCCTAGTATTGTTCCGTGGCACCATGACAGCCCAGCGGTATGTTCATGAAATCCTGCAACCACATGTGTTGCCACTCATGCAACGGCTCCCAGGAGCCATTTTTCAACAAGACAATGCTAGGCCTCATACGGCAAGGGTGTCACAAGACTGTCTCTGCACTATTACTACCCTTCGTTGGCCTGCCCGATCCCCAGATTTGTCTCCAATCGAGCATATCTGGGATCATTTGGGACGACGAGTTGGGCATCCCACGAGTTTGAACGAACTAGAGGCAAGGTTACAGCAAATATGGAACGAAATGTCTCAAGACATCATACAGAACTTGTATGACTCAATGCCCGATCGTATCGCATCGTGCATTCGCGCTAGAGGGGGTTCAACGGAGTATTAACTCCTCCGTTCTTTTGCCTTTTTTTCTGAAATAAATGATCCTTTTTCTTTGATTTTCTAATCATTTACTTATATCAAAGTAGTCGTTACGTAAGTAAATTTTCGTTTCATTTTGACGACTCCTTCTTGGTGCGCTAATTTTTTTGTCCATGAGTGTATAATGGTTTAATTGTCAGCAAGAAAATAGTTTTTTACAATTATTGAAATTTAGTATGATTAAAAATATTCAGGAAATCAATCTAAATATTCTTTCTGATTAGAAATGGAATAAAAAAATATGGTATACAGAATTTTATTAAATTAAAATTCAATAAAATAAAAAATACACGTAAATATTAGATATAATTTAATCCTATTAACTCGTTCCAATTTTTTAACCTAAATATTCACTATTTCACTTATGAAATACTTCATATTTTTCACTATGGGTGGTTGATTTATTTAGAATAGGATTTGAATTTTTATTAAAGGTATTTTTGTTTCTATTTTGTAATATGAATATAATTGAAATGAATAAGACTGTAAGTTTTAGAGATTTTCAGAATAATTTGAATAAGAATAATTCTGTTAATATTTGGACTTTTTTTTAAAGTTTCCAAATAGACTTCTGTGTAAGGATATATCTTGTTTCAGGAAAATTCCAACAAAAATTCTGTGAATATTTAAAATTTAGTTAGGCTATTTTTAGAATGTTATTGAATGAATGTTATTCTAAATTATTTTTCTGTTTGGATTTTTTTTATTTATTTGACAATTTATTTAATTCTTTATAATATCAATGTTTGCTTCACTTTCTTTACCGTCTGTAAAAAAAAGCAGTGCTTTCTTTTTCTGGCGATACTAAACGATGCGCAGTTCTA
>JAFIDM010102371.1:0-10281 GCA_023159025.1 Thereuonema tuberculata | reverse complement strand
GAAGCTATGGCTTATAACTTCCCAAGACACGATGTCAAATCACAAACACACTGAAATTAACTAAATAATTCGCCCTGATAAATTAAATTCACTTCATTTAATTTGAACTCTCCTTTAACGGGTTGTGTTGCACTAATAAATTGCGTAGCACTAATACTTAACGGAAACTTACTTCGTTACTTGAAATTTGGAAACACTACTAAATTCATAAACTAAAATTTCACTCACTGGTACTGAATCCTGCACGGGTATACACGTGCATTAAAATAACACTGAATTCGCAAGGTTTGCTTTTGCAAATTGATTCGAAGCCTAAATTGCGAGAATTTTCACTCACAAATACTCTACGGGAATTTCAGGCTATCCGAGTCGCCTATCTAACTAAAATAACTTAATTTAATACACCCTATTCTGACAAAAACGTGTCGACATGACTTCGGTTGTCGAGAATCAGAGATGCGGCTGCAAGCTATCGCAAACGGAGGTCGATGAAGCAAGATGCATTCTACACGCAGGTCAACGAAGCAAGAGAGAGATCTCCCTGGAACCTGGCGTTAAGTAACTTCGTGTGCGCCGCCATGTGACATCACGAATCTGCCGTCCACTCAGATAGCAGAACTGCTTATCTGGCCAAATAAGGGAGATTACATCATGATTACATCATGTGAGGTGATAATGTTAATTATCCAATGAAATTACAATGCACTTAACAATTCCAAATATGGAATGATGACCTCATGGAAATTTCCAAGAACAGGAATTTCCAAACTCAAACTAAGCTAAGCTAATTTAAAGCAAAAAGAAAATTAATTCCGTTTTTTAAAAATTAAAATCCTTAATTAAATCTAACTTAAGTTCAACTAAGCTTAAATTACTCAATTGCTTAAAATACCTAAATTCCTAATATTAAATCCTAATATTTTAAATTAAAGATTTTTCTCCTAAAATCCTGACTTAAGCGAAATTAAGGTCTAAACTAAAATAAAAATCACTGACAATAACTAAAACTATCACTAACGAAGTCTTTCGCCATTAGCCTTTACAAAATAATTATTTTGAAATTATTTTTCTCAATTGACATTTCCTTTACCTCTACAATAATAATAATATTAAAATTCTAATATTTTAACTGTTACAATAAATCGACATATATGAGTGTTGTCAATAATATATATATAAATATATGTATATTTACTCTTAACATAAATTTCTTATTGTCTTGTTCAATAAAGAATTATTTCTTTCATTGGCTTCTTCAGTGGCGGACTCACCTATGGCGCCGCCCCTAGCCACGAGTCAGCCGGCCGCCCCTTTGTATTTCAAGAATAAAGAAAACGTCTCAACATAATAAGCGATTTTTAATTTTCCGTCATTGGCACGCTTTTATTCATGTCTTTTTTCAAGAAAGGAATGGTGAAATAAATTATTTTGAATTTTTTCTTAATACGGTACGTTTTGAGATGAAAAAAAAATATTTTGCCATTTAGGCGAGAGTGAATGTGAATATATATATTTATTGCTGGATATATTTAATGTAATAAAAAAAGTAATAATATCATGTCTTATATAATAATGTACTATATTATGTACAATGTTTTATCGCAATATATTATGAAAATATTCATACCTGCACTTGATTCAAAATAAACACAAGATTTGTAAATTTTATTCATTACACTTAATAAGTAATTTTTTAACACAAACAGGAGAAATTCACTTAAACTCATATTTGTCCTTTTTGGTATAATAGTTTATAATGATAAAAATAGTGAAAAAAATTATCATTAATATCCTTTGTAAGTGGAATATATAGTATTGTTTAATAGTTTTACTATGAAAACAAAACTGTTAAGGTATTATGAAAATATATTCTTACATTAAACGTTTACGCCTTGCTTTCATAGCAGAAAATTCTTCTATAAATTGTTGAAATCCAAACTCTTCGCTATTAAGGATCTCGGCTTCAATGTTAAGAATTGCAAGAGATTCAATTTTTCTTCCTTTAGGGTAGAATGTAGATATGACTTAATCCTCTTTAATGACGAAAATGATCTTTCTGCGGAACAGTTACCGCAATACACAAATACATTCTCAGAGCTATATCTACATTAGGAAATGTATCCTGAAAGTTCTCTTCTCTGAGGAACTTGCTCATAGAAAGAGGTTTGCATTTGACATTATTGCACTTGATCAATTTTGAAAAATGCACGCACTTGCAAATGATGACTCTAGATCAGTATCGTAAAAGTTTTGTAGTTTTGCTGCATGTTCTAAAATTACTGATGGTTGTGTGTTTGAAAGATCAGAAAAGTCTGAAAATCTATCAGCTACTATAGAATATGCTTCTTTTCTTTTTAATAATTCACTTTTAAGTCTACCAATAATAACATAAAAGGTTTCCACTTTAAACTTTTCCCTCCCTGTAAGGACGACTTCATCTCCACTCTCTTCATCTGGACAACGTTTTCT
The DNA here is from genome assembly GCA_023159025.1 of Thereuonema tuberculata. Lineage (NCBI taxonomy): Eukaryota > Metazoa > Arthropoda > Chilopoda > Scutigeromorpha > Scutigeridae > Thereuonema > Thereuonema tuberculata. The sequence continues at coordinate 7,812 of JAFIDM010102371.1, read as the reverse complement.
CTTCTGCAAGCGTTTAAAAGAAGTGTCATAATAAGAAAAGAAAGTGTCATAAGGGAGTTCATATATTCTACAAGAGAATCATAGAGTCGGTTTGCTCTTTCAATGGACGTATCAACACTTTGAAGAATTTCGCTTACTTTTCCAAACCTTTCTAAATTATCTGTCCATATCTCCAACATTAATGCAGTTTCCAATCTGTACATGTTATTCAAAATATCCCAAGCTTCATTTCTTACTAGAGGTTTTTCACACGGGTCATTTTGGTAAAAGTTTAGGGCTTCCATTACAGTTTCCCAGCTTTCACACAAGCTTCTGCAAGCATCTTCACGTGCATACCACCTTGTATCAGATAAACCCTTTACAGTTTTACTTTTATGCATCTGGTATTGCATTAACTTCTCCCAACGTTTTGTAGAAGCTGTGAAGAAATTATATACATTTTGTACTAAATTGAAAAACGTGCATGCCTCCTGGCAACAGCTTGAGGAACATGTGCCCACTAAGTTGAGTGAATGTGCAGCAACACGGGACATAAAGCGCTTTGGGGTTAATTTCTTTAATACGAGCATGTAAGCCGGAGTAAATTCCAGACAAATTACTTACATTATCATAGGATTGCCCTCGACAGTCATGGATGTTAATGGAATGTGATTCTGAAACATGTAACACTGTCAGCCAAGTTCTCTGATTTGTGTCCGGAATTGGAAATAAATAGTAAGAATCGTTCTACAGGTAAACCATCTTTTCCAACATACTTATTACAAAAGACAATTGGTCGGTGTGAGAGATATTTGGGGTTCAAGTATTTGGCACTCTTGATATCATTAACGATAATGTTCTTAACTTGACTACCTAGTAAATCGACAACTTCATCACATATGGTTGAAGAAGGTAGGAGGTTTGTCCTGGTCCAGGGTTACCGTATCGTTCAATGTGATTACCCAGAAAGGGATCGAATTCAGCAATCAGCTCTAATAACATCATAAATTCCTCATTGTGCAAAGAACCAAATTTTTCATCATGGCCGTGAAGAGGGCAGCCTCTGCTTGTTAATTTTTTTACAACCGCAAAAACTCTTAGAAAGAATATTTCTCCAGTATTTAGTTTCGGCTTCTACTTACGAATCACGCTGACCTGTAATAGTTCCTAAGCTCTTTTTTCGTGTTAACAAATCTAACTCACAATTTTTATGGTCTTGAGAGTTTTCGTGTGCGGACAAAATACTTGCTTTCATAGATTGGAATGTTTTTCCAATCTGGCTTCAGTAGAAAGTTTTGATCTGGTAGAAGCAGAAGCCACATATTTTGAACCAAAAAGCTTGCATGGAGCGCAGAAAACGGAACCACTACTTAGAGAATAAACTAAACAGTCCCTTGACCTTATCTCACCATTAGCTAATTGATGATAAAAAGTACTCTCTGTCAAACATCTTGTTTTGTCTCCAATTTTCCTTTTGGACTTTGAAAACTCACAGTTCTTATTTTTTTAAATAATACGACGTAATAGAATTTCAATCGTAGCATCATTTACTATCCATTCAATAGGATCATCACTTACAAGTCCAGTGCAATTTAAATTGTCCACTTGCACGACTATTTCACTGTTGTTGCTTTTAATGTCAGGATCAACGTTTGAACATTTATCCCTGTCTGTTTCAGAGACTTCAACTGTGTAAACAGTTTGAACTTTACAACTTTATTTGTTAGTCATATTAGTAGTCCTACTCCTATTTGGGTTATCACAGATTTCATCATTTTGGCTTCGTTTTCATGTTGGCTATTTTCATCTACTTGCCGTTTCTTAGGAAAATAACTGTCAACTCTTTTTCACAGATTTTAAAAGGTTAGTCTCTCTCTCTCACGCTTTTCACTTGACAGTTTGCGGAATGCTGCACCATTTAAGTTTTTTCGTTTGTCACTCATTATTTTTTAATGTCGTAGGCAAATTATCACTGTATCTGTACTTATTGTGTAACTGCTTTTGATTACAAATTTAATATCCTAATGTTACAAGTACTAATTACGAACCGACAAGAGATAAACACACACACAACATCACCTTTGTCTGCCACTAGAAACACTGGTATTGACACAATGACAGTGACAGTGACAGTGCTCGCTATTGCTTGGCTATCAGCCTATCACGAGAAGACATTTAGCTACGCCTACATCACGTGGTAGGCAACGATTCCACGATTTGAGGGGTTTGGTTTTCTATTTTCAATGAGATGTACAGATTTCGTTTCTTGGTTATAACAGAGGAAACGATGATATAAAATATTAAATCTATTATATCGATATTATATCTATTTTTCTTATAGATATAATTATAATAATAATAACTATGTTATATTTAAATCGTTACGATATATAAAACTGATTTGCTGTTTAAGAACTGTAATATTTGTTAAGTTAAAGTATCCCACAATAAGCCTACACAGGCTTTTGGGGTCGCAGGAGGTCAGGCTCCAACCTTTCAGGACCAATGGGACGAAGTTGAAGTCGGGTGGTCAGCCCGACGCCCGCCCGCCTTTAACTCCCGGGAAAGAAACCCGGTACCCATTTTTACAGAGGGCTGGGTAGACCCAAGGACCCGTTTCGAGATGAAAGGAGCGTGGGAAAATCTCCGCCCTCCGCCGAGGCCCGGAATCGAACCCGCTGCCTCCAACTCTCAGCCAAGCGCCCTGACCACTTGGCTACCGGGCCCACCTGTTACATTTGTACTCTTTCTTATTTATTTAAATTATGAAAAATCGTAATTGTACATAAATTACATTAATTAATGTAAGAAACAAACATATTCACTTTATGTAAATAATATTTTATTTAACATTTAATTGTTGACAGTTAAAGAAAAAAAATTGTTTAAAAACAATCCGTAAAGTTCATCAGAACATTTACAAATATACAAATTAAGTTCATTGGCATTCGCACTTGTACTAAAAGATTAAAAATAGAATTAGATTGACAATAATAATAATAATAACTGCATGAATTACAACTGCAAGCTTTGATATAATGGAAATGAAAACAAAACTAAAATAATATAATATTGTTTATAATAATAATAGTCAATCAAAACACCAAAATAAAATTGTTAGAATAATCAAAACTAATCAAAAATATTGCAGGTGACGATTTAAATTTTTAATAATAAACGATCGTAACTGTTTTTAATGAAATTACAAGCACTAATTCGTGACTTTTTGCCAGAAATAAATGTAATCATCAATCAATGTCCTCAATATACTTAAATAGATAAAAATATTCACTTCATCAGAATCCCACTGATGAATTTACTCCATATCATCATCATTGCCACTATCACTGTTAGTTTCGGAATCGGATCCAATCCAAAAACAAACATTCTCACTATTTTACAACATCAGTTTTTATAATTTGTCATAATTTATCGGTAAAAAAAAATACTGCTTCCGGCTGCCGCCCCTCAAAGGTTGCGCCCCTAGGCACGTGCCTAGTGTGCCTAATGGTAAGTCCGCCACTGGGCTTTGTTGTTTTCTATATTCTTCAACAAAAAATTTCATTAATAGAATACTAAAAATAAATAAACGTAAGTAAGTTAGAAATTATTAAACTGTATTTTATTCATTGATTCATTTAAGTGAAAATTAAATAAATTTATTTAGTTAATTAAAAAAGAATCCAATTTTGTTGTTGTTAATAATGTTTATATATATTTTGTATTTATGTTTATATATTACGATCGATAATCAACTAACATTAAAAATGTAGAAAAAAACTAATAAGCAATAGTTAGCTAATTTAATAACTAAAATTAAATTTTTTTAAAAATATATGTTATGTACAGTCAGAGGAACTAATGGTAAAAATCCCATAACCAAAAGAATTAATGCAAAATGACAATTTTATTATTTAAAAAATAATAAAATGAATATAACAATATATATTAAAACGCATATATAAGTTGTTTGCTTGAAAATTTTAATTATGTTCATTGTTATATTTATGATTAATAAAAGTTAATTTTGTACAGTTGTATTACTTGGTAGAATCCACCTATGTTGAAAATTCCTACGAAATATCTTGTCAAAAAAACTTATTATTAATAAAATAAAATGGAAAAAAAAATGTCTTTTATATGTATATGTATTTTCATTTTTTTTTACATTTCTAGGATTTTTTTTTGTACTCATTTCAGTTACTAAAGTTTTTGCTATTTTCAGTTACTAAAGTTATAATATTAAAGTAAAAGAGTTCGTTTAAAATGAGTTAACTGCAGTTATCCATTATTCTAAAAATAGGTGATTATTATTGATGAAGTTTAGAAAGATTTTACTATAAAGTTTCTTCAAATAAAACGATAAAAAATATAATAAAAGTCAGAAATTAAATTGAAAAAAATTTTCAACTCACAACACAGTTCACCAAAGACGTTGGATAGAATTTGGAATCGACAAATACCGCAAGCTACATATAACACGCGGGAAGACTACGAATTTGGAGGGTTTTGAACTGAACCATGGGTTGGCCATCCAATCCATGGAAGAGGGGGGAGAGACCGACAAGTATCTGGGCTTCCAGCAAGCGTGCATCATTGACAACGCAAACATCACAAACGCACTCAAGAAAACATACCGTGCTCGCGTTCACAACATCCTCAAAACACAACTCAATGCCAGAAATAAAATTAAACCATGACGTCCCCACACTAACATATTCGTTCGGCATAATTCCACGGGCAAACACTAAACTCGAAGCACTGCAACGCACAACACGCACTACAATCACGAAACACAACATGCACCACCCCAAGTCCGCTACGGAAAGGATGACTCTTCCCCGCAAGGAGGGAGGCCGAGGACTCATGAACCTCCTACACGAAAAACACAAAAACAAAAACACCCTGCACGAAAAACAAGCACACATATTGAGGGAATACTTTCACCAAAGAGTACAACACTCCTCACTCCCCTCAGCCATTGTCAAGGCTGACACACACCTCACAAGTATATACCACAAAGTGTGTTAGAGTCACCCTCATATAAGGTGTACTGGGACCGCCCCATTCATGCAGATAAAACCATACTTCACAGTAGATCTGACATCACACTTGTTGATAAGATCAACAAACAGACCTATCTCATTGATATTGCAGTGCCTGTCAGCCTGTGCAGAAAACTCACGCCGACAAGATCAGTAAATACATCGATCTAGCACACGAGCTCCAGAAGCAGTGGAGGTAGGATCGAGTACGTGTTGTGCCTATCATCATGTCCGCCACATATTGCACCAGAGCCTCAGCACACTATGACTTCACAAAACACCTATGCACAACTCCAGAAGGCTGTGATACTCAACACAATACGCATAGTTAAGAAATTTATGGACATAACCACACAATCCTAAGCATTCTTCTACTCTTTCTTTTTTTTTTACACTTGGCAATAGTGGTTCTTTGATCCTTTGGTGCTTTGGTCCTAGACCCGCCATATTGTCTTTGCTGAGGAAACCTATGGTTTGAATCTTTTACAAAATAATAATAGTAATAATAAGCCTCTATGGACCCTACCTCCTCGCGGTGGGGGCGGGAACTACACTAGCTTTAGGGTAGGCTAAAAGGTCCAACCATCTAAGATGAGATCTTGTTCTGATATTGATCATGCTGCATCGGGTGTGCCGCAGCATGATCACCCGCGTTCGGTAATTAGGCAGAGGCCTCCGTTGGAAAAAAGTCTCCTGCAGGTGATGCTGGGGAAAGTGGCACTCCATTCTCGTAGCCCGTAGTCGGAAATGTTTCTTCTGTGTCAGAGCAGGCGACCACCAAAATATAGAAATGATCATGTTCTGCTTGTAAATTGTTGGGGCATGAATACTGAAGGGTAGAGATTGTTTCTGTGTTTGTCATAAAGGTAGTGTCTTCTATTAGGGTGTCCTGTGGTTTGATTCAGCGACTTCTTCCCTAATTTGTGCAAGTATGCATGGGTGAATAAGATTATTAACTACTATGGAACGTCGCAGATCCGCTACACACTGTTCGCTAAGCCCTAACGATTGATAACGTGTAGTGAATGCATGATACAGTGGCTGTCTGTATCGTGTGAGATGAGTCCCTAACTGTGCAATGGTGTAGAAGTTGGGCGTAAGATACTGGTTCTTCTGCTATGACCATCGTATACGCTGGCGCGGTTTCCTAGTCAACAAACAACACGATTATATGCTTACATCAGACGCTAACATCATACAAAATCATACATTTACTCTACATGGATGATATTAAATTCTATGCCACAAACAACGCACAACTAATTTATTACAAATCACCACATAGTTCGCCAAAGACATTGGGATGGAATTTGGAATCGACAAATGCTGCAAGCTACATATAACACGTGGGAAGACTTAGAATTTAAAGGGTTTTGAACTTAATCATGTTTTTTATTTATTTATTTATTTATTTAATTTATTTATTTATTTATTTATTTATTTATTTATTTATTTATTCATTCATTTGAAATTTACATTACAGTCCCGCTAGAGCGATAAACATACAAAAAAATCCCTCTGACAGCAGATTCTGAAAATTGGTTACAATTTGTGATAAACTTTATTATTATATTTTAATTAAGAAATTATTATAATCTAATACATTTATTATAATCAATTAATACTTTCTCAATTATATACATTTTTTTACATATTTATTTTACAACTTAATTTACCATCTATAATGCTATTGTATATTAGTATTTTTATTGATAATTCGTTTTGTTTTGAAGATATTTTTGGGAATTTGGTTAAAAATAATAATAATAATTCTATTTTGTTTCTAAATCCATAATTGTTTTTTGGAGGATCAGTATTAAAAATATTTGTAAAATTCCTTCTAGTTTTATGTAAACAAATTATAATTATTTGAATTTCTTACGACTTTAAAAAAGGTTTTATTATTATGTTAAAACAAAATTTTGTTTAGGATAAAAGATTTTGTATTTTTTTAGTATTTGTATTTGTTCTTCTTCAAATTTAAAGTTTTGATTTTAAAGTCAACAAAAATGAAAATTAATGAATTGTTTATACGATTAATTCTATTCTATTTTATTTCTATTTTCATTTCTATTTTATTTAAATGAATTCAATTATTAATTAATGATAGAGTCGACAAAAGATTTATAAATTATTATTTTAGTTTTAATAGGAAATATATCTTTAGTATGTCTAAAAATATAAATAATTGTATTAAGTCTCTTTAAAATTGAAACTAGATGGTCATTCCAGGTAAACTTATTATTCATTCCAGGTAAACTTATTGGTTGGCCATTCAATCCATAGAAGAAGGAGAGACCTACAAATACCCGTGCTTCCAGCAAGTGCGTGTCATTCACAACATCCTCAAAACACAACTCAACACCAGAAATAAAATTAAAGCCATCAACACTTTTGCCCTTCCCACACTAACATATTCCTTCGGCATAATTCCATGGGCAAACAGTGAACTCGAAGCACTACAACGCAAAACAAGCATTACATTCACGGAACACAACATGTACCATCCTAAGTCAGCTACGGAAAGGATGATTCTTCCCCGCAAGGCGGGAGGCCTAGGACTCATCAACCTCATGACCTTACACGAAAATCAAGTTCACACACTTAGGGAAGACTTCCACCAAAGAGCACAACACTCCGCTTAGCAATTGACATGCACCTCACCCCTCTGGACCTCGAAAACCCTTATTCAATACTCACCACCCCCGACACCCACACTCAGGAGCTGCGTGAATCATGGGCTCGTAAGAACTCCATGGCAGACATCACCACTCGTCAGCCATCTGTT
>JAFIDM010102370.1:0-10281 GCA_023159025.1 Thereuonema tuberculata | reverse complement strand
CCATGACGATTCGTCAGCAGCTCCATGCCTTAAGGTACACAAGTTGTGCTGCGCCCACAAGCCTATGTAAACGCACAGCGTCGCTTTGTCTGGTATAAAGAGCGACGGTCGTGGTCGATGGACCGCTGGAAGAGCATTATGTGGAGCGACGAATTACACTTCACACTCTACCGATCGGATGGGCGCATCTGGGTGTGGCATTTCCCAGGAATCTGTCCATTGACATATCTTATTAATTCTGTTTACTACTGCTCCCACATAAATCCAGTAATTTAGTCCTTTTCAATCTTCTTTTAATTGTCTTATTCTTCAATAGCTCAGATGCTTCTCTATTTGGATGGTGCTGTAATCTTATTTTATGCTTTTGGGCCAATTTTTTTTATTTCCTCAGCTACACATTCCATCTTCAAATCCCTGTGTAAATCAGAGTTTCTTATATACCAGGGAGCATTAACTATGTTTCTTAACACTTTATTTTGAAATCTTTGTATTATTTGAATATTACTCTTTTTAGAGCAACCCCACATCTGTGCTCCATACAACCAAATTGGTTTCAGAATCTGTTTATATAATAAAAGTTTATTCTCTATTGTCAATTGTGATGTTCGTCTAATCAGCCAATAGAGTTTCCTATATTTAATTTCCAATTCTTCTTTCTTTTTTTTAATATGTGTCTTCCATCTTAGTTTGGCATCAAGATTCATACCCAAATATTTAGCCTCATTCACAAAAGGTATTTTTTGTCCATTTATTTCCAACGGGATTACTTTATTCTTTTTATATGTAAAATTTATATGTACCGATTTATTTTCATTAAGCCTTATTCTCCATTTTTTAGTCCACCTGTTTATATTTTCAAGAGCAGCTTGTACATTTTCTGCTGCCTTTTCAAAGTTATTTTCAATTGCTAATGTGGCAGTATCATCAGCAAATGTTGCTGTAATTGTGTTTTTTGTTTCAGGAATATCACAAGTATATAACAAGTACAAAATATGGACAGATTCTTACAACCAGATAATAATAAAATAGACTATAATATAATTTAAGTAATAAACTAGATTAATAGCTATTGGTTAGTCTTAGACTAGGTATAGCAATAAAAAAAAAAATTTCCCAGGAAGCGGCTGCTACCTAAGTGTGTCATGTCAACAGTGAAGTTTGGCAGTGGTACCGTGATGGTGTGGTGTGTTTCTCCTGGTTTGGACATGGTCCGTTGGTTGTCATCGAGAGGAACATGGCATCTGCATAGACTCTCGACTTTCTAGACCAGCATTTCTCAACCGCTGGTCCGCAATTAAAAAAAATAGGTACACAGGCGTTTTACAGAAATTTTTTTTAATATGATGTTTTGTACTTATTTGTTTGAAGACGACTAATCTGTCCTCCTTTTCGATATTTGAAGAGTAATCTTTATTATTATTTTTTTGGTTGTACAGATAGGTTTATAATGTTGTTTTGTTTTTGGTTGTAAAAAAAAATAAAATAAAATAATGTATTCAAGGGCCACGTTGAAAAAATAGATACTTTATTGGTCTGCGGTATGTTTTCGGTTGAGTAACACTGTTCTAGACAATTCCATGCTTCCCATGTTGTGGTCGCAGTTGGGTGAAGGCCATTCGTGTTCCAGCACGACACTGCGCTGTGTCATAAGGCCCGTGTTGTCAGCGTCAGGTTTCTGGAGAATAATGTTCAGGAACTTCAGTGGCCCACCTAGAGTCCGGACTTCAACCCTATTGAACATCTGTGGGATGAATGGGAGAACCGGATTCAAGTGCGTTCATGTGATCGCAAATACACATCCAACTTGTGCAATTTCGAAAGAGAAGTGGGCAAAAATGCCGGTTGCTTGCTATTAGAAACTGGTGGTGAGCATGCCACGGTGTGTGGATGCCATGCTTAGGGCAAAAGACTACAGTATGTGCTATTAGACACGCTGTAAATAAAGCATCTGTTCCATACCACAGGTGTCCACTTTCAATTGATTAGGCAATGTATATAGCCAGACACTGATGTACAATTTTGAAAAAAACCTATTAAGAAAACTAAATCACTGTTTCTATAAAGATTCATATAACAAGGGAAGTGTGTGACTTCGAACGCTGAGAACTGCACGAAAATATGCTTAGAATTTATATCCCTCATCCCAAAAATAGTGGTATGAGTCATTCATATGCAAAACTCATCTTACCACGAGAGACATTTGAATGATCACCTATTGAAGGTCCAAGAGAGGAACTTTGATAACAAGAAGAAACAAAATATCAATATATTAGGACCAAATAGAGCAATATAGCAATATAGTCACAACATTTCAAATGTGTGTGTGTTTGGTCCTGTTATATTGATATTTTGTTTCTTCACATTAGCTAAGTTCTTCTCTAGGACGTTTAATAGGTGATCATCCAAATGTCTCTCATGGTAAGACGTGCAGTTTGTAAAAGCCCTTATAAGAGATATGCCATATTAGCGTTAATAGTGGTTAGCGATGAAGCATCTGCCACCAGTGCCAGGAAGTCATGTTGGACTTCATAGTTCATAATATAATGGTTTAGAATTTAACTGTTAGCAAGAAAATAGTTTTTACAATTATTGAAATTTAGTACGATTAAAATAAATTCAGGCAATCGATCTAAATATTCTTTCTGATTAGAAATGGAATAAAAAAAAATATGGTAAACAGAATTTTATTAAATTAAAATTCAATAAATTAAAAAATACACGTAAATATTAGATTTAATGTAATTCTATTAACTGGTTCCAATTTTTTAACCTAAATATTCACTATTTTACTTATGAAATACTTCATATTTTTCACTATGGGTGGTCAATTTATTTAGAATGGGATTTGAATTTTTATTATAAATGTTTTTGTTTCTATTTTGTAATATAAATGTAATTGAAATGACTAAGACTAAGTTTTAGAGATTTTCAGAATAATTTGAATAAGAATTTTTTTTTTACGCTTCCAAATAGACTTCTGTATAAGGATATTTCTTTTTTCATGAAGATTGCAATAAATATTTTGTGAATATTTAAAATTTAGTTGTGCTATTTTCAGAATGTTAATGAATGAATGTTATTCTAAATTATTTTTCTGTTTGGAGTTTTTTTATTTATATTAAAATTTTTTTAATTCTTTATAATATCAATGTTCGCTTCACTTTCTTTCTCGTCTGTAAAAAAAAGCAGTGCTTTCTTGGGATAACACACTTGGGATACCATTGTTTATGATCCTTTCCCGTTTAGATACAGAGCGGCACAAGACAAAAAGTGAAAGAGTAATTAGAGCTGCAGAAAATCATCCCCCCCCCCCCCTTACCTGTAACGTTACAGTCATTTACTGAGCAGCAACTCAAAGCATCCAACCTTTCGCGGCATTTTAGAACATTTATTTTTTTGTACTCCAATCACAAAAAAAAAAAAAAAAATTATAAGTAAAGAAAGAAATTCACTATTTTTTTTTACTAATCAAATTATATTTTAATTATATAAGATAAAACATAAGGATTTGAATCACAACAGATAAGTATTAGCAAATAAACAAACCATCTGTTCATACATTATCTATAATCAAAGTGCAGCTGGTAGTCAAAACCAAAAATAAATAATTTTCTAAGTACCAAATAAACTTTGCTTTTTGCATACAAAAATTTATATAACCTAGCATAATAACAATTTACAATAGTTCTCTGGAAAAATGTTTTACTTTAATCTTCTTTTAAATGCATAGATTTGATATGTTTCGATAATTTATTTGAAATATAAAATTTTTTTTCACAATATTTACAATGATAGGGCTTTTCACCTGTATGTATTCTGGTATGAACAGTTAAAGCACCTGATTGTGAAAAACTTTTTTCACAAAATTCACATTTAAATGGCTTTTCACCTGTATGTATCCTCTTGTGAGTGAGTAAATTAGTTTTTTGTTTAAAGTATTTCTCACAAAATTGACATTTAAATGGGCTCTCACCTGTATGTGATCTAATGTGATGAGTTAAACTGCATCTTTGAGAAAAGGTTTTATCACAGAATCCACATTTAAATGGCTTTTCACCTGTATGTAATCTAATGTGGTTAGTTAAATTGTTTCTATGAGAAAAGGTTTTCTCACAAAATTCACACTGAAATGGTTTCTCACCTGTATGTGATCGAATGTGAACATTTAAGTGGTTTCTTCGAGAATAAGATTGTCCACAAAAGTCACATTTAAATGGCTTCTCACCTGTATGTAATCTAATGTGATTAGTTAAATTGCATTTTTGAGAAAAGCTTTTCTCACAAAATTCGCATTTATATGATTTTCCAGCTGTTTTGGACGACATTTCAGCGAACTGATGGATTCCAATAAATTTTGTACTGTAGTAGTTCTTATTTAACTCTAAATAAGAGAAGCTAAACTTAAAGAACTAAGTCTTGATAGCTTAGTTGAAGATAATATATAATATACAACTAGGCCTAAACATCTACAGCAATCGCCAACTATTTTCACGATGGTAAATTTTTGTTTTGATCAAAAGGAAGTAATATTTTCAATGATAATAAAGAGTTCTATTTTAAGTCAATTAAATTAGGAAATTAGGAGATAAAGTAATACAGACTGAATCTATGACGAATATATCTTTGTCATTGTCCAAAATGGAGCGATGCCAACACTTCCGGAAATGCTAGAATATCGACTGTAGCGCTCCACGTGGCCTTTGCATTAATAATAATTACAACGCAATATCAATAGAAAGTCATGCTTCAATTAAAGTCAAGTAAACGTAATCTGTATATATAGTATAAATTTCTTTGGAGATGCCATTGTTTCCCGTTTTAAGCATCTGCTTCGCATCTTCTGGAAACTAGAAAGTGAAATTCAACAGAATAGTTTAAATATTTGCAAGAAAATAGCTTTTATAATTATAGAAATTTAGTAAAAGTAAAATAAGTTCAGGAAATCGATTCTAAGTATAATAAATAATGATTGGAAAAGAAATATAGGTTAAAGAGTATTATTTGGCTCCCTTGTTGAAAGGAGCTGTGTTAAGACTTTATTCAAGATGGCGGACTTCCTGAAAAGGTTGAAAATTGTTAGGAAATTTACCAATATATACATCCTGCAGCTTAGCAGACCTAATCGGACCTAACCTACAGCTAACTGTAGTAAACGATTCGGTTCTACGGACCTCATTAGCATGAAAGTTGTTTCGAAGGCCGTATGAGAAAACCACTGGTGTATCGCTCCGCGCGAGAGCCGGATAATACTCTTTAGCCGAAATATATCTACTTTTCCTTACTTCAGTTAGATAAAAAAAAAAAATGTGTAAATATCAAAATCTTTTCAATGTTCATTATTTCATTTATGGGCGATTATTACGTGCAAGTGCGAATGTTCATTAGACACCGACTGCTCACATGAAAGTGGACACCTGCCGTAGTGGAACAACCCATGCAAATTCGGGCAATAATTTGAATATTAATGTATATAAAAACATTATACTGTCAAAAGATTTAAAGTTTTTCCAATTTTGTGACCAAACTAAAAGAGATAGATTGGTCATGCAAATGGATAAAATGTAGATCTTTTTAAAGCAAACAAAATGCTACAAAAAACTTTCGAAAAAATTTTTTGGTTTCCAAGATGTCGCCTTTCAAAGGGTCAATTTTTACTTTTTCTCAATTTAAACGAAAAGTATAAAAGTTGGAAGATAACATTGTATTGAGAAAATGTTGGTATTTGAAAGTTGTATCAAACGATATATCAGTCATTCCAAACGTTTCTGCGTTTGCAAGATATATGCAAAAATGTGAAAAATTTCATGTTGGCTGTTGCGAGAAGTTTGTGAAGGTATGTCTATTCTCAAACGTAGACAATTTCAATAATTTCTGCATTCGCCATCACAATTAACAAATCACAAGGTCAAACATTTGATCATGTTGGAATAATTTTGAATGAGTCTGTTTTTTCTTATAGACAATTATACGTTTGCATTGTCGAGATCAAGAAAAAAGGAAAATGTTAAATTACAAATTACTACAACGTCGGAGCAAGGTAATCTTTTGAAATATGATTCAAGAATTTTTACAAAACATGTTAGTTATCATTAAATTTAATTAATTAATTTAATTTAATTATCATATTATCATTCATTGGGAGGACAATAGTTGGAGTCATTTGGTGTCTAACCATGTGCAGAGGTAAAATGCCACCATCAAAGCAGCTGAGCGATTTTCAACGTGGAGTATTGTCCTCCCAGTGAATGATGGCCGCCCTGTTTTTGTGAGATCTGCGCATGTATCATCGATTACTCTGGTCAGGCACTTCCGTATGAGTTTATCACAGGACGTCGCCATTACGGTAAAGGCTTGTTACTTTGCAAAAGAGCATTGTATTTATAAATAATATTTATTTATTTATTTATATAAATAGTTATTGTTAGCAACTGGTATTGAAATAACGGTAAATAGTCGAGAGAAGTTTTAATTTGGCGTTATCAACATGTCTTTCTCAGTGAAAACAGACGACGGGCGTCCATTGTGACAGGAAAACATAATTGATCAGCTACCGGAAGGGCTGCGCAGTTCAAACTTCCGCCGGTCATCTTTCATTTTGAGGACAATAGTCATAGTCTACCACATTAGTGGCCAGAGTGTGCGAGCCATAGCAGTGCCACTGAACCTGCCAAAGTCGACCGTGGGTGCTATTATAACAAAATGGAAACACAACGTCATGGAGGTGGCGGAGCCCACATGCTGACCGATAGAGACGAGAGGGCCCTGAAGCAGTTGGGACGGTAGTACAGGGCTGTTCCAGCGGAACAAAGGTGGCAGGACTTCCAGCAGGCAACGGGAACAACTGTCAGTACCATGACGATACATCGGGAACTCCATGCCTTAGGGTTCACCTGTTGTGCTGCGCCTACAAGCCAATGTAAACGCCCAGCGTCGCCTGGTGTAAAGAGCAATGGTCGTGATCAACGGACTGCTGGAAGAGCATTATGTGGAGCAACCAATCACACTTCACACTCTATCGATCGGAGAGGTGCACCTGGGTGTGGCAATTTGCCAGGGGAGCAGCTGCTACCTGAGTGTGGCATGTCAACAGTGAAGTTTGGCGGTGGTAGTGTGATGTGTTTCTCCTGGTATGGAAATGGTCAGTTGGTTGTGATCGAGAGGAACTTGGCATCTACATAGCATCTTGACGTTCTAGACAATTCCATGCTTCCTATGTTGTGCTCACAGTTCGGTGAAGTGCCATTTGTGTTCCAGCATGACAATGCACTCTGTTGTCAGTGCCAGGTTTCCGGAGAATAATGCTCAGGAACTTCAGTGGCCCACCCAGAGTCCAGATCTCAACCCTATTGAACATCTGTGGGATGAATAGGAGCACCGGATTCATGTGCGTTCATGTGATCACAAACACCCATCCAACTTGTGCAGCTTTGAAAGAGGAGTGGGCAAAAATGCCGGTTGCTTTCTATTAGAAAGTGGTGGAGAGTATGCCACGGTGTGTGGATGCTGTGCTTAGGGCAAAAGGCTACAGTATGCTCTATTAGACACGCTGTAAATAAAGCGGCTGTTCCATACCACAGGTGTCCACTTTCATTTGATCAGGCAGTGTATATAGCCAGACAGTGATGTGGAATTTTGAAAAAAAACTAATAAGAAAACTATATCACTGATTCTATAAAGATACAGCCCATTCATATAACAAGGGAAGTGCGTGACCTCGAAAACTGAGAACAGCACAAAAATGTGCTTAGAATATAAATCCCTCATCCCAAAAACAATGGTATGAGTCATTCCCATGCAAAGCTCGCCTTACCATGAGAGACATTTGAATGATCCCCTATTGAAGGTCCAAGAGAGGAACTTTGATAACAAGAAGAAACAAAATATCAATATAAAATGACCAAATAGAGGGAAATACAGCAATATAGTTACAACATTGAAATGTGCGTGTTTTGGGTCCAATTATATCGATATTTTGTTTCTTCACATTACCAAAGTTCCTCTCTTGGACCTTTAATAGATGGTCATTCAAATGTCATTCGTGGTAAGACGTGCAGTTTGTAAGAGCCCTTGTAAGATATATGCCGTATTAGCGTTAATAGTGGTTAGCATTGAAGCATCTACAACCAGTGCCAGTGAGTCATGTTCGACACATAGTTCATAATATACTCATGGACAAAAAAATTAGCGCACCAAGAAATAATTGCGGGATCGTAACGAAACTTGCAATGAAGGTACATGTCGGGGAGATATGCAAATGATTAGAAATGCAGCGTGATTGCGCATTACGTATAGCCGGTAGAGGGCGTTGAACATCGTACTTTGTGGAGTATAAAACAGGTAACCAAAGCTTGTTTGAGTGTGCTGAATCATTTACAAAGGAAGAGCTGAGGTAGACATGCCATTACGCCGTGTTTGAAGACAGTATACGCAGTTGTCGCAGTTTGAGAGAGGGAGAATCGTCGGGATGATGGAAGCTGGGTGGTCAGCTAGGCGAGTAGCTCGTCAATTAGGCCGCTCTGATTGTGTTGTGAGGAGGTTTTGGGACCAATGGACCCGAGAGATGTCATGTACACGAAGACCAGGCTGAGGACACCCTCGACAGACCAGTCGTCGAGAAGACCGCCACATAGTCTGAAATGCACGCGTACAGCCAACTGCTTCATCGGCCGCCATCCAGGCAAAGGTAGCACCTTCACTAGGGGCCGCTGTGTCTTCTCGAACCATACGAAGGCGCCTGGCTGAAGGACAGTTGGTATCGCGGCGCCCATTACATGTGCTGCCCTTGACGCCCGCCCATCGACGCCTCCGTTTGGAGTTTTGCCGCGCACGAGGAAACTGGACTGCAGCGGAATGGAACCAGGTCGTCTTTAGCGACGAATCCAGATTCAATCTCGGCAGTGATGACAATCGTGTTCGTGTGTGGAGAGCCCGTGGTGAACGCTTCAATCCTGCCTTTGCTCTACAGCGACACACCGCTCCCACAGCTGGTGTGATGGTATGGGGTGCCATTGCCTACAATACACGGTCACCCCTAGTATTGTTCCGTGGCACCATGACAGCCCAGCGGTATGTTCATGAAATCCTGCAACCACATGTGTTGCCACTCATGCAACGGCTCCCAGGAGCCATTTTTCAACAAGACAATGCTAGGCCTCATACGGCAAGGGTGTCACAAGACTGTCTCTGCACTATTACTACCCTTCGTTGGCCTGCCCGATCCCCAGATTTGTCTCCAATCGAGCATATCTGGGATCATTTGGGACGACGAGTTGGGCATCCCACGAGTTTGAACGAACTAGAGGCAAGGTTACAGCAAATATGGAACGAAATGTCTCAAGACATCATACAGAACTTGTATGACTCAATGCCCGATCGTATCGCATCGTGCATTCGCGCTAGAGGGGGTTCAACGGAGTATTAACTCCTCCGTTCTTTTGCCTTTTTTTCTGAAATAAATGATCCTTTTTCTTTGATTTTCTAATCATTTACTTATATCAAAGTAGTCGTTACGTAAGTAAATTTTCGTTTCATTTTGACGACTCCTTCTTGGTGCGCTAATTTTTTTGTCCATGAGTGTATAATGGTTTAATTGTCAGCAAGAAAATAGTTTTTTACAATTATTGAAATTTAGTATGATTAAAAATATTCAGGAAATCAATCTAAATATTCTTTCTGATTAGAAATGGAATAAAAAAATATGGTATACAGAATTTTATTAAATTAAAATTCAATAAAATAAAAAATACACGTAAATATTAGATATAATTTAATCCTATTAACTCGTTCCAATTTTTTAACCTAAATATTCACTATTTCACTTATGAAATACTTCATATTTTTCACTATGGGTGGTTGATTTATTTAGAATAGGATTTGAATTTTTATTAAAGGTATTTTTGTTTCTATTTTGTAATATGAATATAATTCAAATGAGTAAGACTGTAAGTTTTAGAGATTTTCAGAATAATTTGAATAAGAATAATTCTGTTAATATTTGGACTTTTTTTTTAAAGTTTCCAAATAGACTTCTGTGTAAGGATATATCTTGTTTCAGGAAAATTCCAACAAAAATTTTGTGAATATTTAAAATTTAGTTGGGCTATTTTCAGAATGTTATTGAATGAATGTTATTCTAAATTACTTTTCTGTTTGGATTTTTTTTAATTATATGACAATTTATTTAATTCTTTATAATATCAATGTTTGCTTCACTTTCTTTCCCGTCTGTAAAAAAAAGCAGTGCTTTCTTTTTCTGGCGATACTAAACGATGCGCAGTTCTA
>JAFIDM010102367.1:0-10282 GCA_023159025.1 Thereuonema tuberculata | reverse complement strand
CTATTTTTCATTCTCACAGAAAACTGCGCCGGACAGACACACAGACACACAGACAGACAGACAGAGAAATAAAAGATTTTAGTAATATAGATTGTTACTTTTCAGTCAAAGTCATTTCAGTTTTGACAGATAAGTCAAAAAAGCAATATGAAAATAGTTGTAGTTCCCATGGCCTAATGGTTAAGATGTTTGACTTCGGATTAGAAGGTTGCAGGCTCGATTCCTGTCGCGGATGTTTCATTGAAAAAATTCTTTCTATTTTTCATTCTCACAGAAAACTGCGCCGGACAGACAGACAGACAGAGAAATAAAAGATTTTAGTAATATAGATTCCATGATAATTTTAAATTAAATGAAATTCAAGTGCCAGAACAATAGATGAAAATTGATTTTTTATTATGGATGGTAAAGTCAAAAAGGCGCCAGAGACAATATCCTCTATAAATTAAATGACATCAAGTAGAAGTGATTTGCTTTTTTTTTTATTTATGTCGATCAGTGGAGCTTTCAAAGTAAACCATTAATATTCAATTTTAGACTGAGGTTCAATCAGCTTAAGTTTATATTTGATTAAAACATCCTTAGCATCTACGGTACTATTATTTTAAAGAATTATTATTTTAAACTACGATCATTTTAAAGAATTATTATTTTAAACTACTATCATTTTAAAAAATATCAAATCGCTTTCAATGTAACTCTAGCTATAAAATTCAAAAATCAAATAATGTACATACATAAAAACATATCAGTAATAAAAAAAGGAAATCTTAAATCAAGTTCTAAATTCATTCCCACTTCTTTTTTACCAGTTTCATTTACTTTAGAAGAGAGAAAGTATGAATTCACCTCACCACAAATTCTCATCTCCAAATTTAAAACAGATTTTTTTATTTATTACTCTTCGAAAATATAAATTCCGAAGGAGATCAGAAAAAATTTATGACCAAAGAACAATAACTTATATATTGTCCATGTTTTATCGATTTCTGTATTGCAGGATAGCACTAAGTTAGGTCCTCCTAATCGATACTTTAGTTGGATTTATTCTGGGCAATTTATTCGGAACAGACATTAATATTTATAATGATATAAAGTGGAATTCATAGTAGACAGGGGTTTGAAATATAGTCAAATCATCAAAACTTACTTGGTAATTTTAATGGACGAATTAATTACTAAAATAACACGAAAGAAATCTCTCATTCAATATTTTATTACACATAAAGAAGAAGGCAGATGTGAAAATAAATGTACTGAAGTAAAAATAATTAACTTTTGAAGCAACTTTTTTTTTTTGTTCCATGTTTTAATTTTTATTTTCCATCAGTTTCGCGAGACAGCTATAGAAAAGACAAAGGTCTAGTTTAATACAATTTAGAATGCTTTTATATTTAACAATTATTATGTAGAAACTGAATTTATATAATATTTTTAATAAAGCTTTAAAGATATAACATTTATATCATTCTAAATTAAATACTTCCATATCTAGCACAAAGGAAGCAGCTGTCGAAAGAAGAAATTAAATAATAAAGTTACAATATGTAGAAATAAAAATATAACAGCAATCTTACGATAACATTTGTAATAGGTAATAATATATTTTTTTTCTTATTTTCATTTTGAAGCGAAGAAAAGCAATAAAGATATTACCATTAAAAGTATATCAGCCAATGTTACTTTTGTGGATAATAATAAAGCTCATGGTCCTACGAACTGCAACTACGTTGTTAAGATTGCCTTCTCAGCGAAAAGTAAGTAGCCATAATGTTATGTTTATTACTCCGTATTAATGAAAGACAGAGTTTTGGAAAGCTGAATTTAAAAGCTGATGATGATTATTTCTAAATTCAAAAAGGAAAGTTGAAAGTATGATTAAATTCTAAGCTCCTTTTTATTTATTACTTCAAGTTTATTTATTCGACTAAAAAAAAAGTAAAAGAGAATGTGAAAACGGAAAAGCCTTTATTTTCATTTCCTTATTGTTAACAAGCACAATGAGCAACGAAAACCATTTAGTCCAGTGTAATATTACGACACAGAGAAATTCATGAAAGTAAAACAAATCAGAAAAGTATGTGTGTGTGTCTGTGCTTCCCTTTTGATTTTTTTTTTATTTGACGATTCATCTAATTATTATTATTAACTAGGAACCGAAAATTATTTTTAATATATAATTCACGGTGAATTAGCTAAAAGGATTCCCTTTATTTAAACGATAACAAAATGAAAGAAACACAAAAGAAACTAAAAAGATTTCCCCGAGCTATTACCCCGACCTATTACCGGCCAGAGTGTGGTACGGCCGTTTCTTCCTTTTAAGGAATCGTAAGCCAGACAAAGTCCACCTGTGACAAGATCACAAGGTGCGAATGGTTAAGGATCCCACTCTCGTGTCCGAAAGTTGGATCCCACAAAAGAAAACCCCATCAAAACTACACAATGCTAAAAAAAATGTCAAATCGCAAAAAGCAAGGCTCAAAAGCAATCTGAAAAAAGGCATAAAAGAAAGCATTCAAGCTAACCAGTTTAAATAATAAAGAATTTTACGTGTCTAATAATTCCACAAATGATAACCAAGGAAGACACAAAAGAAACTAAGTTTGTCGGGCTGAGGAGTCCTAAAAAGGACGAAACGGCCGTCCCAGTTTGTCGCCGGTGATAGCTCGGGCACGATAAATTATCAGGCACTGATTTGATTATCTTGAAATTTTGAAAGCAATGAAATAGAAATAGAAATATAGAGAAATCCATTGTTTAAATTCCAATTTGAATTTCATTTCTATAAGAATCTTAATCGCCTTCTCAAGCTAATTTATCTACTGAGAAAACATTTCAAATTCAGATCTTACTCTAATCCTTGAATATGTCACATTTCAAGAAAATCCGCTCGAGGGTTCAAGCGTTGTCAGGGATATAAACAAAGACAAAGAGTTAAGATCAGCTCACTTTACTGGGTACGTAGGTTAATAATACATTATCAATCCTACATATTCTTCCTACGTATTCTTCTTAATTATTGATATACTGATATACATAGCTAAAGAAAAATGTAGCTTCTTAAGGAATTTGATCTGAATATATGATATTCATCAATAAAAGTAATTTATAAAAAGACATTAGTTATTTAGTATTTCGGAACTATAGATCCTCATTTTGAATCGCAAGTGAAATACTTAAAGTGAAGCATGTAAAGTAAAACATTTATTTTCCTTAGCATGACCAACTTATTTTCTATATAAATTATTTGGCAAATTTAAATAATCTTCAACAACATATAAAATATAATAACTTAGCATAACTTACTTTTTTCTTTATATAAATAAATTAGCAAATATAGAAGGTTTGAAAATCTATTCTAAGTTCAATGCAACGGCAACTGGTCCAGCAAAGGATGTATGTAAGGGGGAAATGGGATTAAAAATTGAGCCCCCTTGCGGAAAAATGAAACAAGACTATGTATTAACCTCGATGATTCCACCAACTACACTTAAAACTGAGGTATGTATTCCAAGTTTGTCAACGTTTTCTTTTAATATGGTTCTGTTTCTATGAATAAGTTCGATTTGTCATTAACGAACTGCCTTGATACTGACAAGTATTCTAATTCCGAATGTACTCTCTGAAATATTTCAGTGGTGACTCATTTACAGCACGTGTTTCTTATCAGTTCTCTAAGATTTCTGAAAAAACTTGGTGTTTCTCATTGGGACAACCATACACATTTATTATTAATGCATAATTAAAACAATTTTATTTTAAGAAAATTGAGAATCCTGTGCATAGAAGTTTGAAACTTTTTTTTTTCAGTTGTGTATAACTTTTTTGTATTTAGTGCTTACTTTTACAGAAAATTAATTGTGAAAGAACTAGTTAATAAAATTCTTGATTAAAATTTACGCATCGCAAAAATGTAACATCAAATTATTGCACATGGAATACTACTATAAACAATGCTTCTATCCTAATTTTTAAAAAGTATACCAAATATAAAATTTCTGAAAATTCAATGAGTGAATTTCATACGTAAATTATAGCACTTAAAATCTTAAAATTCTCCAACTGTAATACAAAAGTAACGTGAATCCACTCTAAATGAAAATTTATTAAAAATCGAAATGCGGTTTTTCAAAGCATTATTATATTCCTTGAGTCTCAAATGAAATCCATATTACTAAAATCTTTTATTTCTCTGTTTGTCCGACGCAATTTTAATAATTAGTTTCCCTTGCTGAGAAAGTCAGATTATGAAAATTTCTTTTTTAATATTTTTTTCGCCTTGCATGGGATCCGAACCGAGACCTTCATCCCCTCATTCAGAAACGCTAACCATTGGACTACTGCTGGTCCCCAATATCCAATCCTACTTTAATTCTATTTGTTCGCGCGCTATCACATAATGAGTTCATTCAAAAAGGAAAAAAATGTCACTTTTCCCCATAACCGCTTTGAATCGATTCTTCTTGGATTATCTCATACTTACGAAGGAGAGACGGGGGGTGGGGCTAGTATTCTTAAAAATCAATTCTTAAACAAAACCTAGTAAAAAGAGTTGTTGATTCACTGTTATTGTGTCATTAGTGTAATTTAAAACTTATTAAAGTTTACATGTGCAACTTTATAATAAATTTGATATGAGTGCATTTGTTATAGTTATTCATAATATGTTCGTTTAAAACTTAAGATCAATTGAATGAAAGAGCAAAATGAAAAAGTATCATGCCAATAATGTTTTTGCAAGTTCAAAATATACACTTTAAAATCTAATGCATGGATGATTGTTTAAAGACGAAAATTTGCTTGAAATTAGTATTCGGAAAATACAAATCATGTACACTCATGGACAAAAAAATTAGCGCACCAAGAAGGAGTCGTCAAAATGAAACGAAAATTTACATACGTAACGACTACTTTGATATAAGTAAATGATTAGAAAATCAAAGAAAAAGGATAATTTATTTCAGAGAAAAAGGCAAAAGAACGGAGGAGTTAATACTCCGTTGGACCCCCTCTAGCGGGAATGCACGATGCGATACGATCGGGCATTGAGTCATACAAGTTCTGTATGATGTCTTGAGACATTTCGTTCCATATTTGCTGTAACCTTGCCTCTAGTTCTTTCAAACTCGTGGGATGCCCAACTCGTCGTCCCAAATGATCCCAGATATGCTCGATTGGAGACAAATCTGGGGATCGGGCAGGCCAAGGAAGGGTAGTAATAGTGCGGAGACAGTCTTGTGACACCCTTGCCGTATGAGGCCGAGCATTGTCTTGTTGAAAAATGGCTCCTGGGAGCCGTTGCATGAGTGGCAACACATGTGGTTGCAGGATTTCATGAACATACCGCTGGGCTGTCATGGTGCCACGGAACAATACTAGGGGTGACCGTGTATTGTAGGCAATGGCACCCCATACCATCACACCAGCTGTGGGAGCGGTGTGTCGCTGTACAGCAAAGGCAGGATTGAAGCGTTCACCATGGGCTCTCCACACACGAACACGATTGTCATCACTGCCGAGATTGAATCTGGATTCGTCGCTAAAGACGACCTGGTTCCATTCCGCTGCAGTCCAGTTTCCTTGTGCGCGGCAAAACTCCAAACGGAGGCGTCGATGGGTGGGCGTCAAGGACAGCACACGTAATGGGCACCGCGATACCAACTGTCCTTCAGCCAGGCGCCTTCGTGTGGTTCGAGAAGACACAGCGGCCCCTAGTGAAGGTGCTACCTGTGCCTGGATGGCGGCCGATGAAGCAGTTGGCTGTACGCGTGCATTTCTGACTATGTGGCGGTCTTCTCGACGACTGGTCTGTCGAGGGCGTCCTGAGCCTGGTCTTCGTGTACATGACATCTCTCGGGTCCACTGGTCCCAAAACCTCCTCACAACACAATCAGAGCGGCCTAATTGACGAGCTACTCGCCTAGCTGACCACCCAGCTTCCATCATTCAGACGATTCTCCCTCTCTCAAACAGCGACAACTGAGTATACTGTCTTCGAACACGGCGTAATGGCATGCCTACCTCAGCTCTTCCTTTGTAAATGATTCAGCACACTCAAACAAGCTTTGGTTACCTGTTTTATACTCCACAGAGTACGATGTTCAACGCCCTCTACCGGCTATACGTAATGCGCAATCACGCTGCATTTCAAATCATTTGCGTATCTCCCCGACATGTACCTTCATTGTAAGTTTCGTTACGATCCCGCAATTATGTCTTGGTGCGCTAATTTTTTTGTCCATGAGTATATTTTGGAATCTCTGCACTTACAAATAAAGAAATTAATAAGTAAATTAATGTATACGAAATTGTTTCAAACTTATAAGTAGTAATAAGTAATACTAACTGATAATAATGAGAATATGATGAATAAGTAACCTAATAATATAGATAATTAAAATTAGGCAATTCCAGGTAAATCTATGTGATAAAGATTACTTAAAAACAAAACAAAAATTCTTGAAAATCTAGGTTTCTAATTTTGTTAGTTGTGCATATCGAAGCTTTATTAGAAAATGGAACCATAATCTTCCTGTAGTTTGTTTGTTATTATTGGGACAAAAAAAGAAGATATGATAAAAACGGGAATAGGGGGATCCTTTAGTTATTCCTGGAAATATTGAACAAAAGACAGTATCAAAAAACATGGCGGCATTGGAAGAACAAGTGTGCGTTTGTAAGAAAGGTCTGACCTTACACAGCCAATCCAGAGGTATAATTTGGAATGTTTTTCAATATTTTAAGAGTGAGGGTGATGGAATGTCTATTAATGAATTAATAAAAAAAACTGCTATCGCAACAAATTTGTCAAATTCGACGGTTTGCAGAGTTGTCAACGAGGGAAAAGCGAAACACGATAGCGGGATTTCATTTTCAACGCCAGGAAAAAGAAGACCACATCCTAAGCCAATTTTGGAGTTAGATGAATTTGATTTATCTGTTGTCAGAGCCACGGTGAGTGAAATTTTTCAAGAGAATGATTATCCAACAATTAGTAAAATTGTTTCAAAATTACAATCGAAAACTGAATTCACGGGAGGCAAAACATCATTACGAACAATTCTTTGTGTGAAACTAGGAATGAAGTATGGAAGAATTGACAGAGGCAATTTTACATCGAAAAGCCTGATATTGTAGCTCATCGACACAGATATTTAAGGCAAATCAAACAGGTACGTTCCGAAGGGAAAACAGTTATTTATCTGGACGAGCCTTGACTTGGGTTCATACCGGCAAAGGCCAACAGCGATCAGTGCGCTACACGATACTGCCAAATATCATTTCTTCGGGTTGTATTAATCTTGAAACGCATAGGCATATACGCAGTTAATAATTGCTTTGAATTTGTTCATAAATGTAGAAATCTATAAATATTTAATAAGCATTTCTTCGCATTCTAGTGACGACAGTGATTTCGATGAAAGCTTTGAACCTCTTTCAGATTAACCTCTGTATTGGCTGTTTTTTAGAATTCACAGAAATAATAAAAAGGCCCTTTTCAGGGCCACTAAATGTGCGGAAGAGACCAATTTGTTTGATTCAATTTAACATTAAAAAAAGGTGAAATAAATACTTAATAACTGAAATAAATTTAGGAGCGCATGCGTCAAGAAGGTAAGACGTGCAGTTTCTTCGCTCCATAAACAACCTCATATATTACTTAATAACTACAACTAAGCTTTAATTTTCCACTCAAATTTTCATTCTTATTATCCCTAAATATATGTTCAGCATGAATGAATATGCTAAACTCAAAATTAAATGCAGTAAGTGCAATAAGATAATCAAAAACGAAGAACTTCGATGTATGGCCTGCGGTACCGAACAACATATTGATTGTGTCAAAGACAAAGAAATAACGGTGAATACTACCCCATCTAGGAAAAAAAAATGGAAATGTGAGAAATGCAATAATATAACTACAAGAAGAAAAGTTACAAGTAATGAAGAAAAAGACGACTCAAGTGAAGAAAAAAATGAAAATAATAAAATGGGACATATCAGATCATTTTGGTATACTTTTCGAAATTAAAAATAAGATAAACAATATTCAGGAAAAAAAAATAGACAGAATAAATAAATATGATAGTTTAATGAATGAAGACTTTTTTGAGTGTAGATTGAAAAAACTCATTCTCCAAATGCAAAATAATTCTAATTTAGATACAAATAAAATAATAAACAAATTACATAAAATAATAAAAAAAGCTAAAATAATAAATTGGAAAAAAAAATATAACAATATTAAGAACAAACAAAATAATCCTAACAATAAACAAATTAATAATTATAAACAACCATGGATGGACGACGATCTAATGAAATATATTATTGAAAAAAATAAATTATTCAAAAAAGTCCAAAAAAATAAGAAAAACTTAAGGTTACAAAATATCTATAAAAAAAAAAAGAAATTGGCTTAAAAACCTTATTAATAAAAAGAAAAATAGATATTATAAAAACTTGATAGAAAATGATCCAAATATAAATATCAACATCTGGAACTTTGTAAACAAGCAAATTATAAACAAAAAAATTTTGAAAATACTGAAATTGTAAAATTACTAAAAAATTTTGATCTAAATAATATCTTCAAAGAGTTTAAAAATGTATTTATAAAAAAGAATACATATAGCAATGAAAATACAAATTCAAATGTACAATTAATAAATTACGAAAATAATACTCAAAAGGATACTATGGTATTATTTCCTCCTAATTTGCATGAAATCACAAAAATCATATCTAATCTGAAAAATAATAATTCAAATGGATGTGACTTAATCAAAGTGAAGGAAATTAAAAAACATGAGAAATTACTTGCACAATTTTTGGAATTATTATTTGAAAATATAATCAGTACTGAAAGCTATCCAAATTTTTGGAAAGTTGCATATATTATTCCGATATACAAAGGTGGAAATACAAAAAATTATTATAATTTTGAAAACTACAGACCTATATCTCTACTCTCAAATATCTCAAAAATATTCGAGAGTTATTTATATAAAATAATGTTTAATTATATAAAAGTAAAGAATATTCTAAATTGTAATCAATATGCATACCAACCTGGTAAAAGTACTGGTACCTTATTAAAAAATCTTTGTGAAAATATAAATAATGAACTCAATAATGGAAAAATTATTTACGTTGTCTTTATAGATTTCAGCAAAGCCTTCGACAGCATAAATCATAAATTATTATTGGAAAAACTAGAAACCATTGGCATTAGAGGAAAAATTTATAATCTAATAAAGAACTATTTAAAAGACAGAAAAATTAAAATTAAAATACAAAACTATGTCAGTAAATCTTACAACATCAGATCTGGGGTCCCACAAGGTTCAAATTTGGGACCTCTATTGTTCAACCTGTACATGAACTCTATAAATAATTGTATAATCTACTCTAAGATCTATCTATATGCTGATGATGTCTTAATTCTTACGAGTGACAGAAATCAATGGAATGCATATAACAGATTACAAATTGACATAAATAAGATAAATAATTGGGCTATTAATAATAAAATGACAATCAATATAAAAAAGACAAAAGTAATGATTATAAAAAATAAGAATAAAATTATTAATAAAAATTTATATTGTTTTCTGCATAAAAAAGATTGTAAAAATTTGGAGGATACTCAACAAATAAACAATGTCCTTTGTGACTGCGAAAAGATAGACTTCGTTACTCAATATAAATACCTGGGTATATTCATAGATGAGAAATTTACATGGACTCCACATTATCAATATGTCATAAATAAATTGAGCTCATTGACTTACCTATTCGATCACATTAAGCAAATTTTTCCGTTAAAACAAAGAATAATAATTTATAGATCCCTTGTGGATTCTATTTTAGATTATAGCCTGGATAGTTGGATTTTTATTAATAAAAAACAAATTGAAAATATAAATAAAGCATGTTTTAAAATACTAAAAAATATCTTTTATAATTTTAATAAAAAAAGTATAGTTGAAAGGAATGAAATAAGGAAAAAATTCAAAATATTAATTATAGAAGAGAAATTTATTTATAAGACAATTCTTAAAAATTTCTTTAAAATGAAAAATGAGAAAAATAATAATAAAAACAATATTACTAGAAACAATTGGCTCAGTTCAATAAGTGATAAAAAAATAAAAAATAATTTTGGGTACCGTCTAAATGGTAATATTATATATAAACTTTTTCATCAACTTAACTGGGAAAATTACAATAACCAAAAAATTGGAAATATAAAAAAAAAATTAATTGTCGACGTAAT
>JAFIDM010102366.1:0-10282 GCA_023159025.1 Thereuonema tuberculata | reverse complement strand
TTGATTTCTTGATTTTAAGCATTTTTACAGCACGTTAAATGATTTGAAACAGATCTACCTCATTGATAATGCAGTGCCTATCAGCAGGAACATGCACAAAACTCACGCAGACAAGATCAGTAAATACACCGATCTAGCACACAAGCTCCAGAAGCAGTGGAGGCAGGACCGAGTATGTTTTGTATCCATCGTCCTGTCTGCCACTGGTCTGGTGCCTCACACATTGCACCACAGCCTCAGCACACTGGGACTTCATAAAACCACTTATGCAGAACTCCAGAAAGCAGTGGTACTCAACACAACACGCATAGTTAGGAAATTTATGGACACAATCACACATCCCATACTATTTTGCAAATTTTTTTTTTATGTGCTTTGGTATTATGTGCTTTGGTCCTTGACCCGCCATATTGTCTTAGCTGGGGAAACCCATGGTTTCAAAGTTTTTCGAAATAATGATAATAATAATAATAATAACACCTTTGCTATCCCAGTGGTAACATACACTTTTGGAATTGTCAACTGGTCCAAAACTGAGCTTGAAGAACTGGATCGCATGGTACGCGTACAAATGACTAAACATCGAATGTTACATCCAAACTCAGCAGTACAACGTGTGAATCTCCCAACTTACGAGGGAGGGCTTGGTGTCACTTCACTTAAACATCTTTGCCATCAACAAATAACAAGCCTGCGAGAATACTTTCATATGAAATCTCAGGAACATCACTTGTTTGCTGTGGTTTGTAAAGCCGATGCGGGTTCCGCTCTACAACTCAGAAGTCAAGAGGCCATTGACACACAGTATTACACGACAGCGAATTTTCAAATTGAGGAATGGAAAGGAAACGTTCTACATGGAACCCATCCTGCCCATCTCAACTGCGAATAAAATGATAAGAAAGCCTCTAATATCTGGCAGCAGTATGGTGAGTTGTTTCCGGAAACTTGTGGCTTCATGATTGCCATTCAGGATAGGATCATCGCAACAAGAAATTACCGCAAATGCATCCTTAAAGAACAAAATGTAAATGATCGATGCAGACAATGCGGAGAATCAACAGAGACCATAGAACATGTTCTTGGAGCATGTAGCACTCTGGCTGGGACCGACTACACAGTAAGGCACAACAATGTGGCAAAGATACTGTATCTTGAGCTTGCCTATGGCAGAGGTCTCATTCAGGGTAGAACACCTTACTACAAGTACCAACCAGAGGCTATCCTTGATGGCATCCAACACAAGATCTACTGGGATATGGAAATTCGCACTGATAAGAAGATTGAAGCAAATCGACCTGATATCATCCTCGTAGATAAGGAGAGAAAAGAGGCCACACTGTTTGATATAGCTGTGCCACTGAACCACAACCTTCATAAAGTATATGCCAGCAAGATTAATAAATACACAGAGTTGGCCATTGAAATAAAGCAGATGTGGAAACTCAGAGCAGTTCACATTAGACCAATAGTTATATCGGCGACTGGAATTTTCCCAGTAAACACAAACAGACAACTGGAATTTCTAGAAGCAAGACATGTAGCAAAGGAAATGCAGAAATCTGTAATCGTAGACTCGTGTCACATTGTCCGAAGATTCCTTAGTTTGGAATAACTTGGGTGCACTTGACAACTGTCCGTGCATTCATTGATATTCATTAGAATTAAATGAGAAAAGAGAAAAGAAGTTGTATAATAATAATAATAATAATAATAATAAGATATAGAGATACATCCAGGCTCACACAATACTGTGCAGGAAACAAAACAAAAAACTTATGTCCCAAATTAGAAAGATATTCAAGCACATAAATACTCGTCCTTCA
Organism: Thereuonema tuberculata; assembly: GCA_023159025.1. Classification (NCBI taxonomy): domain Eukaryota; kingdom Metazoa; phylum Arthropoda; class Chilopoda; order Scutigeromorpha; family Scutigeridae; genus Thereuonema; species Thereuonema tuberculata. Next base: position 8,456 of record JAFIDM010102366.1, on the reverse strand, counting down.
CATTCAAACCATCATAACCAGGTTCAGGAACATCTCGACACCCTAAAATAAAAACTCAGTGCACTTGCAAAAAGATTACAAAGATACAAACAGTGCACTCTGCGCAAACAACAGAACAACACTTTCCAATACAATGAGAAAAAATTCTACAGATCACTGACATCTCCCTCCACTACACCCAACACAAACACTCCCACCAGCGAGGCTTTTCATGAATACTGGTCGGCTCTGTGGTCTAATCCTATCCCCCACAATGATAAAGCACCATGGATCACAGAGGAACAACAACTCACTGAGCAGTTACCCTTCATGTCCTTCCATGAGATTACTCTCGCAGACATACAGACAGTACTAGAACACGCACACGACTGGAAAGCTCCTGGTGCAGACGGCATCCAGAACTTCTGGATCAAGAGGTTCACGTCCCTGCATGGGAAGCTAGCGCTTACACTCACTGACATAATCCAACACCCACAACATACGCCTCGTTTCCTCACACAGGCTGTCACATACCAACAGAGCAAGAACACTGAAACAGCACACCCTGCTAACTGCCGTCCAATCACTTACCTCCCCAAACTCCTCACCCCCTGCCTCGCAGACAAGATCTAGACGCACATCGAGACACATAACATTCTTTCCGAACAGCAGAAGGGCTGTCGCAGAAATTACCAGGGTTGTAAGGAGCAACTCCTTATTGACTAAGAAGTGTCTAATAAGTGTGTTGTAGTAATGATAGTGTCCCTAATCATTATTGCACACGTCTTTACACTTGGCATTATGTTCTTTGGTCCTTGACCTGCCATATTGTTTTTGCTGGGGAAACCCAAGGTTTGAAACATACAAACATAATAATAATAATCATCGCTTAGTAGTTAACAATCTTATTCCTCCTTGCATACTTGCACAAATTACGGAAGAAGTCGCTCAATCCAACCTTAAGACACCACACCACACCCTACCAGAAGCCACTACCTTTGTGGCAAACACAGAAACAATCTCTACTCCTTACTCAATACACATGACGCAACAATACAACTATTGACATATTACAAGCACCACAAGCTCATTTCTACTCTGCAATAGCACAATACACAAGCACAGACCCCACACTCAGGCCCCCACTCCCCAATGTACACACATCAAAACAACTTTCCACAGTCATATACCATCTCAAAACACACACACTATCCTGCATTACCTTGTCAATATCCAAACATTGGAAGACATACACACAACACTGTACTGCTCTGCACAGGGAACCATTCGGGCACTTGGAATCAAACACCACCACATACGTCCCACCGCATGGTCACAAGAATACATCCACCCCTGGAGACGTAGCCTTGAGGGCTGCAATTGCGACCTTAGAGGAGACATAGCCAGGCTCACACTATACTGTGCAGAAACAACAAAGAAATTATGTCCCTGGTTAGGAAGATTTTCAAGCACATATACAATCGCCCTTCACACTCAAACCATTATATCAAGGTTCAGGAACATCTCGACACACTAAAACAAAAAGTGAGTGCCTTTGCAAAAAGATTACAAAGATACAAACTGAGTACTCTGCGCAAACAACAGAACAATAATTAGAAAAAATTCTACAGATCCCTTACATCTCCCTCTACTACGCCCAACACATACACTCCTAACAGCGAGGCATTATATGAATACTGATCGTCTTTGTGGTCAAACCCAATCCCCCACAATGACAAAGCAACATGGATCATAGATGAACAACAAAACTCACATTTACCCTTCATGCCCTTCCATGCTATACTCTCGCAGATTTACAGATAGCACACAACTGGAAGGTTCCTGGTGCAGATGGTGTTAGGAACCTCTTGATCAAGAGGTTCACATCTTTGCGTGGGAAGCTAGCTCTTACACTCACTGACATAATCCAACACCCAGAACATATGCCTCTTTTCCTTGCACAGGGTGTTAAATACCTGCAGAGCAAGAACACTGAAACAGCGCACCCAGCAAACTATCGTCCAATCACTTGCTTCCCCATACTTTACACACCTCTCTCACCTCGTGCCTTGCAAACAAAATCTACACGCACATCGAGACATACAACATCCTTTCCGAACAACAGAAGGCTATCGCAGGAATATCCAGGGTTGTCAGGAGCAAGTCTTTATTGATTCGGTAATATTGGGGCAGGGGCGGGCGAAGAATAGTGGCTTACACATTGCGTACATCGACTACAAGAAGGCATTTGATTCAGTCCCTCATTTTTGGCTTCTACAAGCTCTTCATTTCTACAAAATACACCCCAATATCACGACATTCTTGGATGCCATGATGAAGAAATGTAACATATTACCCCTACGCACCTCCATCACTATAGTCCCCATTCACATAAGGAGAGGAATTTTGTAGGGAGACCTTGAGACCTCGTATAAAATTAGCCGTATATTTATTAATTAGTGTTTCGTGAGTACTAATTCTTTTAAAACTTTAAACAAGTGCCACAAACAAAAAACCTCCTTGATGGAAAGAATCTGAGACCATATTTGAAATCAGCATGGAAAAGATAGTTAGATTCCGTTTATTTAGTCCTTGGGAAGAAAAAAAGTTTTTTTTTTGTAGACCAGTTGTGATCAAAATAATAAAAGACTTCAACTGAAACACTTCAATCCAATATAATAAAATATTTAGTTCCTTTAACATTGAAAGTGATTGTTTTTGTTATATTGCTTCGTTTCCTTATTAACTTGATTTGCTGTCTTAGAGAAGCTTATTTTAATTGCTATTGAAATATGTTATTATCGTTACTTGGAATTAAAGAATTACATATCAGTAGTAGAAAGGCATAAAGCAGAGACTGTAAATTTTTGGAATGTTCCATTCCAGTGTCACTCGATTTTTGACATCAGTGTCACTGTTAAAATTCGGAAAATGAGTAAAAAAAGGTCATTGCTTTCTCCAGTAAAGAAACGAAAAATTTATTTACGAAATTAGAGTAGATTCATACGAGTCTCGTTTTCCATCCAAGCAACGGAAAATAGCACTTTCAAGCAGAGGACATTATTCAGTTCTCCTCTAGATTCTATATAAAAGTCGTCACCCAATATTCTACTAACTTGTATCCAGATAAAGACAACATTGAATTTGATAATCTTGTTCCAACCGACGATCCTGTTAATAGAACTTAAAAAAAACAACAATTTATAATTGAATTTGAAATTAACACTTTAAATGAGAATAATATTCAATTATATGCAGTGTTCTAGAAAAGTAATAATTTTCTTCTGTCTGCATTATGGACATAAATATATCGGTTCTGTTCGTTTTTGCTGTTCTATTACAACTAAAATTTAAAAAAAAACCGGAGGTGAAATATGTTAAATAAATTTTTCTATATATGGAAATCTGTACCTATTCTAAGAAGACCATTTCTTTGATAATAACAACTGTTCCTTTTCAGTAGAAATTCGACAGCATGATAAAAGAACAACTAGACATGTACATTGAAAATTCAGAAGGAATTGGCATCTCTAACTTGGTTATGGGGGAGCGAAGGGTAAGGTCCATCCCGGGCAGCATTTCTTTTGGGGAGACACTTTTGGTCTACTACCTGGGGTACCAAAAACTTTTTTTTCTTAAAACGTAATCTGATCTTGGGAACATGATACTGGTTAAGAATAGAACCATGTAATATATTGTAACGTGTGAATAATTAATTATAAAAGTAAACTTTATAAATAAATAAAAAAAAACTACAAAGAATTTAGCCAATAGGACAACTACAGCTCAATTCTATCAAATATCTTCTGCAACATACGAATACGAATTCCTCAAAAAAAAAATACCTATCAGTTTAAAATCTTCAGATACATACTGATATAATAATATTCAATAGTAAATGGAACTTAGAAGTAAACTCCAATAAAACCTACAACGACATAATACCATTGAACCAAACAAATAATTTACGAAATAAATTTGCAGACTACTTAGAACTAAGAATTAATATGCACAATAATAATACGTTCACAACACTTTACCACAAAAACCTTCGAATTCAATTTTCAAATCAACAGATACCTTAAGTATCACAGTAACATAAGCATGCATGTAGGTAAAAATGTTTTCATTAACGAAATGAAAAGACACTTAATAATGAATAGTAATTCCAGCGATTTTAACACTAATTACATCCATATGATCAAAGAGTACATAAAAAAATGGCCACAATTTAAACTTAATAAACAATACATCTCATTCTTCAACAAAAAGTTTAAACATCACATAGAAAAAAAATAAAACTCAAAATAGGCCCCCTACTTTAACACACTATAATTAAAAAAAGTTACAACGTGGGACGGATACAATATTATGGGACGTGTGTTCTATAAATCTTCTTTCTTTATCTTATGACATCACATCACAGCCAGTTTGGAAGTCTACAGATCGATCCGATATTAAATACTTTACTATTTTTATTTTGGTATTTATTTCTAATAAAAAAAACTGTATATTAAAAAAAAGAAATTATTTTCTATTCATTATTGTTAATTTAACTTTTTGTTGAGTTGAAGACGTCTGATTAAAGGTTTCTTACAACCAAAACGAACTACAAACATTAAACAAGGTCACTTGTAACTTGTTTTTATAATTAAACTGAGTCAACGCTTTACTGTCACCATTTATAACTTAAGCTAAATTTATAGATAATATGCATTGTCTTCGTTCAGAGAAATCATAAAAAGCTTCATGAAAGCATTTTGTATGATAAAGAGATTATTGGAATTCCTAGTAAAAGGAACAAAAGAAGTCTCAAATCTGACTTTTAACCATTTAGCCAAATAACATAGCCGCAGATTATAAATTTCGATTCTAGCAATTTGTTACGAATATGTATTTTAATTAGAAACTTCGTAATATATAGTTAAGGGTAATCTGGTTAATTAAAGATAATTGTTTTCGATTCTTTTGATTGAAAACTAAAGCTTAATAAAAATAAAAATGTCCCAAATTTTTTCAAAATATATTTTCAAAATTAATTGAAACTGCCTTCTGTTGGAAAGTTAAACAACAGCTTCGAAAACTGGAGAGTAATCACCATGATATTTCATTGCATACAGCAATTTGTCTATGATTGAAATGATTAATAATTGTGAAATACAAGAAATATTTATTTTAATTTAATGACAGTTATTGTTATTTAATGAAAGTAATTGTTATTTAGGTTTAATGTAATAGTTATGTATCCTGTAGTTTTTGACTGGATAATTTTTCTTACTTCTTTTACATAAATATTTTTCAATTACAGCCTACTGACCAGCATATTTTCGAATTTACAAAGAATTAATCCTAACAGACTTCTAAGAAATCGAATTTTCTTAAATGTGCGGAATTAACATCTTCTAGAAGTTGATGTAAATTTCGATATTATTACCTTCATTTCAAAATAGTAACAAAAACTGAAATAAATTCTTAGAATATTTTTCGAATCCTTGCTTCTACCAGCAGCATTCAACTGAAATGTGATGATGATGTAACTGACTTTTATGAGCATTAATGCAAGGAAATGTAAAGGAAATAACATTTTTTAACTAATGGACGTCTTTTCTGTAGACATCATTGAAGGAACAGAAACAATACCGTTGCATCTGGGATTAATCTTTATTATTACTGATTATTGATTAAATAATAAATTAATTCTAATAAAAGTCAGTAACATTCACGTGAATGCTGCTGGTAGTAGGAAGGATTCAAAAAAGATTCTGAAGAATTTCCTTCAGTTTTCTTGCTATTTTTAATTAAGGTAATAGTTTCTAAATTTACATCCGTTTCTCGAACAGGTTAATGTTGCTCAACAATATTAGAAATTCCAGTTCTCGGAAGTCTGTAAGTACTAATTGTCTGTAAATTCGAATATATGCTAGGTAATAGTTTAAAATATAAAAGATTTAAGTAAAAGAAATAGCAAATATTATCCGCCGAAAACAACAGGATACAAGTATCATCACATTTAACTTCTATAAAATAACAATTACTTAAAACTAATTAATTAAAGTAAGTAATAGCAATATTTCTTAAATATTTATCATTTCAATCATAGTAAAATTGCTTCTTGCTCTGAAACATCAAAATGATAATCCATATTTGTGAAGATTTTAGGAAATTGATTTACTTACTGTAATTGGAATCAAATGAGTCGAAAACAGTCTTGAAAGTATCTTTAATTAGCCATGATGCTATAAATTAGATTATTACAAAGTTTCTAATTTAAGAAATCATATTAAATAAAAAATTTGCGGGCTAAAGTGTACAATACGGCACACCTCGTAATCATCCTCTTTACTGAGAATTCAAACAAAATGTTTCAAAATGTTTTCTTAACCTGAAGCCTTTTATTGTTTCTTTGAAATAAGACATTGCACATTGAAACAATACATTTAGCTTAAGTTCCCTTGAGTTATCATCCAGATATTGAAGCTTTGGATTATAAAAACAATTTAGAAGTGCTGTTGTAGTATGTTTTGATTGCCGAAATATTCAATTAAACCTGTTAAACAGCTGTATTTTCCGAAAACTGACTTAACATGAAATTACTTGAGATTTTTCGCTTTGGAAGTAAAGTCATAAAAATCGATCATTTCAAACTTATTACTATTTCTTAAGGTCCTTACTGAATCAACTGCAGGCGACTGCAAATCTTTCATATATTTCTTTCTCCAATGCACTTAAAAATCTGAAAATTAAATAACTTGAAAGGCATCTGAGAATTATATTTTCTTGCTTTTAATTTTCAAAATATTTACAATTAATTCAATTACAATTCAAAAAACAGTCAATTTTTTGGGTGTTTACGAGGTATTATTAATATTATTGTGGTTGTAGTATCAAATCAAGATAATATTTTAAAAATAATAAAGAATTCAATAATTTTTTAATAAAAAAATATAACTACGAGAATAATAAAAAACAACGAAGAAAATTTTTCACTTCTCTTGATTGAGCTTTCCAAAAATATTTTTCAAACAAAAACTTATCCTATTCCATGGAAAATTGCATATATAATATCTGTTAAACAACATAAATAATGAAATAAATAATAATTTTAATAATAGCCAGATAAGTTATATAGCTTATATAGATTTTAATAACGCATTTGATAGCATTAACCCCAATACATTAAAAAACAAATTAAAAGTTATGGAATAAGAGAAGATTAAAAATAACCTAATAAAAAACTACTTTAGATATAGAAAATTCAAAATAAAAATAAAAAATTTCACAAGTAAAATTTATTAATAATACTAGCTGTAACCGGTATGCGTTGCAATGCCACTTAAAGAATGAAAGGACTCGGTGAGAGGGGGCCGTCAATGTAAGGTCCCGGTGTCTGTCGGGTGTGCGACACTTAGGCTCTTGTGTCGCCATCCCCCCACCCAAGTGTGGTGGAGCTGCTCCCCATAGGAGAGCGAATTTTTCCCTTTTTGCAATTGACTTGGGAGGACCCGAGAAGGGACCCTAATTATAAGGTTCTGGTGTCGATCGGGGGTGGGACACTTAGGCCCTTGTGTCACCATTCCCCACCCAAGTGTGGTGTCCCTGCCCTCCATAGGAGAGCGAATTTTTCCCTTTTTGCAATTGACTTAGGGGTCAATTTCCACTGGGTCCTAAAGAGTAATTCTGCAAAGTTTTGTCGAGATAGGTGATAGGGCTTAGGAGTGTATAAAGGACAAAGAAAGAAAGAAAGAAATATACATTCATTTTTATATATATAAATAATAAAAGCGGGATTCCTCAAGGTTCAAATTTGGGACCATTACTTTTCATTTTATATCTAAATTCTATTTGCAATTCAGTTAAAAATTGCTCTACTTATATTTATGCGGATGATGTATTACTTCTAAGCAGTAACAAGGATAAAAAAAGTGCTTACCTAAATCTTCAGAAACATCTGAATAACATTTCAAAATGCGCTTTAGAAAACAAAATGATAATAAATCAGAACAAAACAGAAATTATGGTAATTAAAACTAAAAATATGAAATTAGATTTAGCCTTATCTCTTAAATTACATAATAATTTTTGTATTGATTTAACAACTAACAGTAATAACATAGCAAATAACTACTAATATTGATATAAAACACATCCTCTTCCTATCAACACTATGTTTCACAGTTTATTACTTTTAACTGCTTCATCAGGCACAATATATATGGAAAAAACTCTTCGTAAAATATAATAAAGAATTTGGTAATAAAATCAGAAAATCTTGGGAATATATACAACTTATATACTGTTAACAACATTATATATATTCCCAAGATTTTCTGATATTATTATCAAATTCTTTATTACATTTTACGAAGAGTTTTTTTCGTTTATATTATGCCTGATGACGCAGTTAAAAGTAATAAACTACGAAATATAGCGTAAATAGGAATAGGATGTGTTTTATATCATTATTAGTAATTAATTGC